>JAQGAU010001459.1:0-19239 GCA_034698045.1 Paramacrobiotus richtersi | reverse complement strand
TGCTCATCAATTATCACTCCGAGATGTTTTACAGTAGCTTCCGGTTTAATCTCATGACCATTCAGCATAATAGGCACATTCCTTTCCTCACTGCGGCATGAACTAATGAACATCAACTTTGACTTCTTTTCATTGAGTTCAAGTCGATTTGATTTTAGCCAATCACAAGCACTTGAAAGCACTTTGGTCAGTTTTTCAGCCGCTTCCACTTTCGTCTGGGCAATCGCATATCCGATGGTGTCGTCAGCAAAACTTTCGAACTGTACATCCGGAGTATCCAGTTTAAGGAAATCGTCCAAATAAACCGTAAATAAAATCGGTCCTAAGACAGACCCCTGTGGTACACCTGTGTTAACAGGTGCCCAATGCGACACATGACGGCCGTTACGTACTCTCTGCATACGGCCAGTGAGGTAGGAATGAAACCACTTGAGAGCTGATTTTTTTACTCCGATATTTCGTAGTTTTTCGAGCAGTATTTTATGACAAACAGAAGGAAATGCGCTTTTAAGATCGAGAGATATCAGAGCGATATGTTTCTTCTGATCAACAGCCTTTTTCCAGTCTTCGGTCACTTTAAGTAGCAACGTCTCACACGAATGTCCGTTACGAAACCCAGATTGGTTAGCCGACAAGATTTTGCGTTCTTTTAAATGACTGACAAACGATATCTGGCCGGCTTTTTCCCAAACTTTCGCCAAATTACTGGGGAGTGTTACTGGTCGCCGTTCATTCACTGATTGTGCATTTGCACATTTTGGCAGTGCAGTAACATCGGCTCTTTTAAAAACGCTCGGATACAAGTTCTTCGAAAAACACTGATTTACAAGATCGCACAGTGGCACAACTAGCAGCGGATAAATTAAACACAGCAGTTTATGTGGTATTCCGTTCGTTCCTGGGGATTTACGTTTGCGTAACAAGTCATCCAAAATTTTCGAGATGACTTCTGCTGTTACTTGCTGGAATTCAAATAATGCATCATTGCTTTCCTCTGGGATTACAGCTGGCGGATGTTGTTCACCATGCTCTCCCATTTTAGCAAAATCGTTGTTCAAAGAATTCACGTCAAACTGATGATCAGTACTGCTGGTTCTGTTTAACAGACGATTTAGTTCTCTCCAAATTACTATAGAATTTTTTTTGTTCATTTCGAAATAATTTCTCTTAGATTCGCGGATAGCACCCGTAACATCGCGTTTTAAACGTTTGAAGCGTCTGTTGTTCTCTTCGTATTCCGAGATGTTCTTTGACGCTTTTTTACGCTTGTACGCCAGATCTTTCTCCGCGATTAAATTTTTGATATAATTATTCATCCACGGTGCTTCTTTCTGAGATGCTCTTTTCGATCTAACAGGATAGCACTTATCAACGATTCCAACCAAACCAAAAACAAATCGAGAAACTTCTGCATCAACATCGACGTAATCTACGTAATTCACATAATCTTTCGTAATTTCAGAAATCTGCTGTACGAAAACTGCATCGGTTGTCTCCTTCCAGTTACGATAAAAAATCGTTTTATGCATCGGTTTTTTGCATGAAAATGCTGAAACCGTTTTGCACATACGATGATCCGAAAATGACACGTCGCTCTTCGTATGATAAGTACGAACTTTTTGGACGGCATAAAATATGATCAATTTTAGTGCAGCTAGACATAATGGTATTATCAGATTTTCTCAAACGCTGGGCAATTCGAGTGTATCCGACCACCTTATTTTCAAGAGAAAAATCGTGAACAAACTCCACATACTGATTTAAATATGGACTAACTGATCCGATCGAAACGTCGATGTTAAAATCACCCATTACTATCTGATCGCTACCTGGGTACTTCAAAAGTACTTCACGAAGATGCTCAAATAATGCCCTTGTTTCCGCTGCTGATGAATCAGGTTGACGATAAACAATTCCGTTAACAATTTTCCGTTTCGAAACAGATAGTTTTAACCACATAGATTCGAATCCCTTTGACTGAAAGGGATTTTCAATACGAACAGCAGTTATATGCGAGGGAATATAGCAGATAATCCCACCACCCCGTGCCTTCCCCTGGAAGTGCTTGCGATCGCTTCTGAACGTAACATATCCTGGAACTGTATATAATTGGCTAGGATCATAAGCGGATAAATGGCTTTCCGTAATTCCAAGGATTTTCGAAACGTCGTCATCAGAACAGAGATAATTAGAAAGTAGGTCAAGTTTATCACACGAAAGACCCTGCACATTCAGATGGTGAAACGCCACGTTGTTGGTTTTGGGATGAGGCATCGTTTCTATAGTGCAGCGTTAGCCTTCCATACATCAAACGATAGAGAAAAATTTTACGCGTGTAATGGTACCATTTTTTCCGAAGGAAAAGTACTAAACGAAGAAGTAAATCCCAGAAATTCCCGCTGGCTGGTCGGATCCAAATTAATCCGCCAGCCATCCAGCCATATAGTGATACTACTACGTGGCACCCCTCCACGTATCCGCAGCAGGTAAATCCGGCCATCGATTTCGGCGGGCCACCGCGCCAAACGCTGAATGCGGAGGTAAGAGCCTCTGAAGAACCACCGTGAAACGAACATGCATCTGCATGTCGGCGAAACACACACAGACGAGAGCCATAAAGGCCGTCTGGTCTTTAATGGCAAATATTGACAACCTGGCCTGTGCTGTAGCACAGGCCCATGAGAACCCGCATATCGGGAAAAGCAGGCAAACGCCGCAAAAACCCAGCACCGGATGATATGGCGAGCTGCATCAAGCAGTCTCGACCTGGCAAAAATGCACATGCTACGTGGCATACCACGTAGCCACACCTCTCCCACATGAAACCGCCGATCGAAGGCGCAAACGCACAAACGAGCACGGACAGCCATCGTGAGTGGGAACGCACATCCTCGTCACAACGTCCTTAATAATCGAGATGCTGTTGACTCGTCTTTATGTGTTGCACTAACCAGGCTCACCAAATTTATGTTGTCTGGAAGAGTTCCGGACGTACATCGTCCATTGCTGTTTGGGTCGAACTTATTCGCACGGCGTAAGAAGGATGGAGGAGTGCGCCCCAGCTCTGTTGGCTTAGTGTATCGCCGTTTGCCAACGAAGGCGGCTGGTGGAAGATGAATTAAGGTGGCAGACGGTTTATTTCGTCCAGAGCAGGTTGGCTGTGGGGTACAAGGGGAAGCCGAGGCTATTGTGCATTCAGTACGACGGTATCTGGACGACGAGAACGACGGAATTCGAGTACTGTTCAAGGTGGACTTCCGTAATGCTTTTAACATGATACGCTGCGATGTCTTGTTAGAAGTTGTCCAAGAGAAATTCCTGGATATCTATCCGTTTGTCTAGAGTGCGTATGCAGCACCTAGCCAGCCAGCCATAGCCGGTGTTTAGCAGTACCCCTTCTTGAGCACTATCCCGCTTGAATTCACGTGGAATGCTCTGCAGGCCGTCAAGGAGGAGAGCAAAAAGGGCATGGAGATCGGTTGTCGGCTGTTCGAACAGAGCAGACCCATGCCCGTTTTTGTTTTTGTGAACAAGCGCCCAAGCATCGAACATCAAACCGACAGCACCACAAGAATCCCCGTGATTATCCGAGCAACACGGTAGCCAGCCGGTCACCATCCAGCTAGCCATAGCCAGTGTTCACCAGTACCCCTCGGCTGAAACGC
Source organism: Paramacrobiotus richtersi (assembly GCA_034698045.1). Classification (NCBI taxonomy): domain Eukaryota; kingdom Metazoa; phylum Tardigrada; class Eutardigrada; order Parachela; family Macrobiotidae; genus Paramacrobiotus; species Paramacrobiotus richtersi. The sequence goes on along the minus strand of JAQGAU010001459.1, from coordinate 15,574 downwards.
AAGCTGATGGTCATGGAGCACTCCACATCGTATTAAATCCGCTGTTAAAAATTTGTTTAAGGCTAGTCTCCTGCCATTTGAGACCTTTCGCGCCGGAACGTTTTCTGTTGCTAACTTACAGGGTATAAAATACTCTAATGTTTACTGTTATAAAGAAACGATTGCTCTAGAACTGCGAAAAAACGGTACAGGCACACAAAAAACAATACAGTGCAGACGCAAGAAATCCTGTTACAGATCAGCTGTGCGATCGGGTCACTTGTTTGAACAGAACGTCAAGTAATTATTGCACAGCATTACAGCTACAAAGCCATAAAAGTCGGCTGACAAGTGTACTTTGGAACCATCCATAAGCGAACCAAAAGGCTGCCCAGTGGGCATCATAGATTTTACAATTTTCTTGAACTAACACTGCACTTGATATACAGTAATATAGTGCCTACAATTAACGATCTTTTTAGAAGTTATGCGTGAGTAAGTACACTGAAATAACCGCAACTCAGAGTGAGTTTTAATTTATAAAATACGGTTTTGTCCTTCGCTTTCGTTGTTCAAAATGACAAATAAATTGATTTTAACTTATAAACTTTTGGAACGCCGAAGATGTAAGTAAATTAATCGTAAAAATATGGATGTATAGTGATTCTTACGTAAGCATATGTATGTATGGATCACGGCAAAAACCCAACTAGTGGTATGAATGACAAATAATGAATAACTAGCAGTGAAAACTGTCGGATGTTTATAACGATTATAAATCCATACCATGCAGCCCGACTGCGCGCGTAGCATGCAGTGTAATAAGTGCAGCGTGCCTTGTACGCGAAGTTGCGCGCCAGACAGGTTGACTACACTGGCACTTACAAGACAGTGGAGGCCGCAGTGAGTAGAGCTGTAGTTGGCCGACGTGGCCGCTATACCCACGTCATGGTGGCTAGTCGTACCAACAGTGGTCAATGCTATGAATGCGAATGTGAAATACCAGTTCAATAAATGCACTGTTGTTGTTTCTTTTCTTTTTCAAATGGGAGAACCAACAGTTACGCAGGCGGACATTACGAGTGTGATTTGAAGTCTTGAAATTGAAATATCGATAATGTCTTAGTGTATTCCATCCACTGTATGCTGTTGTTCTATGTTTTATCAAGTAATTGGCTACATCAGACAAGGGAAACAGCGCGGAAATCAAAACAGAAATAAACTCGCTTACACGATTTGACTATTTTTGACTGTTACTATAAGTACAGCGTCTCAGCTTTCTTTTCTTAGTATCATTCTATTGTAACATCATAGTAACATGCCCTGTTATCAGATCGTTCTCGTTATTGAATTAAGTAACAGACAGGCCAGTGCAGCTCAATTAGAGGCTCTAGCTGTGTAAACAAGTGCACCTCTTCACAAGAAGCCGCCACGCATTGTCTAACCAGGTGTACAGTGATTCTCGGCCGCATCAGCCACATATAAGATTGGCAAAAAGTTTTCGGACGGTTACACTGCAATTTTTTCCGAATTTCTATTCACATCGTCTGTTCTCAACAAAAAGATGTTTGGATAGAAGATAGAACGCTCTATCTGCCACAGAAACTGAAATGTTTTGAACTAACGCCAGGATTCTCCCCTTAAGCAACGCTCGTAAACTTTACATAGATGATGCGGACAAACAATAGGACGCCAATTTGTCGGAACAGTTTGATCTGTAAACTGCTTTGAGATAGGAGTAATGTACGGCTCCTTCCATTTGGAAGGAAACGTTCCTTTTTCAAACCTGTTCGCAAATACAATTTCCAGCGGTAAAACTATGAAATAACTACATGGTTTGAGGAGCTTGCTTGTTAGAACAAACGGTCCACTAGACTTCTTTTTGTCAACTTTTTGCAGTGCTTGGACAACATCACCGTCAATCAGCACCAGCGGAATTTCGGGTTTGCATGGAACAGGTGCAACGAATTCTCCCGTGCTGTGCTTAGTGCATGGCACCAGCGCGTTTACATAGCAATTATTCAAACACGACGCTTTCTCTTCATCAGACACTGCGATCTTGTTATCACTTCTTAAAGGAGCCATACCATGTTTATCCGCACAACGCTTTATAAACGACTAGAACTTATGAGAATCCCGATCGTAAGTGACATGCACAACTGATACATCGGTCTGACATAATCGTTAGCTTGTCGTGGCACTATTGCCGCGACAAAAACACCGAATACAACAAAAAAATTTCATCTAAACGCTCCCCTCCATCCACGGTACCGAGGACGGATGCCGCACCGCGTTGAATCAACAGAGACAGCCGTTGTCGTAGATATTCGTGAGATCGTCGTTCGCCAAGGTTTTCCTTCAGCCGGTTTGCGATTTCTTTAATCAGGGAAATAGCCGACGGTCCCCACGCACCGAACGTCTCGAAACCAAGCGGTTAGAAGAGGTAACGCCCTTCCAGGTAAGAGTATGACCGGCGTTTCTTCGTTTCTGCTTGATCGGCTGATGAAGCGGGGGTCGTTGCAGTCGTTTTCAAATAGCATTGGCAGACGGTATCAACGCAGGTTGCATCCCACGCTAAGCAGAGGCCTCGTTTCCACGCGAAAGTAGTGTAGCCGTCGGGACGTTGTTCGGATGTGTGTGATGTTCCCCTGGGCTCGAGCTTGGAGGGAATGTTTGCCCAAACCAAAGCACGACAGACGATGTTATTTAGCGCACCGTGTCTAGCATGAGTGCCGGCCGCAAAACGACAAGAGAGACCGTGGTGACCAAGGGAGTTCACATCCTTATTGCATTTGAAGCATTCGTGCGGCTTGCAGATCTCCGCTCCAAGTCGGAGGCCAACAGCTATTTTAGCGTATCGTCGTTCAGCAGGTTGCCAATATGGGCGGACGGCAATGCATTCAGCCAAACCCCTGATTCCGGTCTGGATGCTCCAGCAGACGGGCGGTATGTATTTCGCTGTCCCTGTACACGTCTATCAATGCTGCCAATGAAGCGTTGCATAACGGAATGTCCCAGATACGCTGACTTCCTCGTAAATCTTCCTGTGGCAGTTCTGGTTGTTTGGCCGCTTCTTTCCAAATCTCCAGTGGTGTCGACAAATCAGTTGCCGCCAGTGTCGGAAGTAGGGCTGCTACCACGTCGGACGTCGAGTGAATCGATGCCAAATAGGCAGGGAGAGCTAATTCCTCGGCCCGGCGGATGCAATCCCACCCATAGCTACCGGTTGTGTGGCTTGTCTCCAACAGGAATAGTCGGTTATCTGTCTGGTGCGCACATTGCATATGTCCTGAAAGCACTGGCGCATCACTTCATCGACTTGATACAGCTTGTCGGGGTGTTTCCAAGCACTGCAACAACGCAAAGCGTACACAATTTTTGGGACACCGAGGCAGTAAATTAGCAGGAAAAGGCCTTGGTGGCTCGGGAGGAGAGTGAGACGCTGGGCTGCAAGCTTGAGTGATTCGGCCTTCTCTATCATGAACTGACCGATCGGTTCTTCAAGGACTGGTGCACCAAGTAAAAGGAGACCTTCTTTGGACAGAACTCGCAAATCGGGGAACTGTTCACGAAACAACTGGACAGAAGCTTCGTGGGAATCAGCTCAACTCGCTCGGCTCGAATCCAGAATACGATCCGTGGCCTCGCGCGGCTCGTAGTCATTCCTTTGTATTTTAAAACCGACGAGTTAAAACCGAACAGTTTATGTTGCAAAACTGCCTCTATGCATTAGATAAAATAAGCAGTCAAGCAGAGCGTAGAATCCGCTTTGTCTGCGCCAAAAATCAAGTTTTTGAATGGTTTATTTGCAGAAAAAAATTAAAAACTATTTTTCGCGAATTGGCTCGTTCAGAAAGAAAGCCAAGCTGGCTCGGCTCGCTCGCGATTCTGAAAACCCAAGCTCGGATCGATTCGGCTCGCGGCCAAAAACTGCAAGCTCGCTCATCGAGCTCGCGAGCTGCGAGCACTCACGTGTCGAGCCGAGCCTCGCGCCTCGTGCCGGGCTCTAACCATTCCCGTCTCCAAGTCCTTGTCCTCGGGTTTTGAGATACCCAGCATTCCGCAGATTCCAACCGGTTCGAACTGGCACTTGATACTGTATCTCTTCAAGGTTTCGGCAGCGTTGTTTTAATAATTAAAAGTAAATAGTAAATGTTAATTATTAATGGCTTTTGAGACCATAATAATTAAGTAAATAGTAAGCCGCGGCCGAAAACCGGTAATAAATAGTAACTGAATAGCAGAAGTGCTGCTCTGGAAATATTAAATAGTAAGTAAACTGAGCAATCCGTCACTCCTTCTATGGTAATAATTAAAACAGGCCTTTTACTATCGCCAACGAGTAACAGAATGCCGTCGATATGACCAAGTTGTTGTTCGAAACTGGATATAATGCATTCCAGGTACAGTGAACCGAGTAGCAGCGACAGTTTTCATTTGTACATTATCGCCACAATGGCAATAACGCTTCTGTTTCTCCTTCCACCTGGTGATGATTACCTGCAGGCGATACACGGCGCTGGAAAACTAACTGATGGTGATACCATACTTATTATTTAAATTTCTTTTCTCCATATTTTCGACTTTTTAACAGATTTTGCACTTACGAGTTACGGATATGGAGTTTTTGTACAGAAAATGTAGCGTATTTCACTACTGGGCTTCTGCTAACAGGTTTTGTGTTCTGATAATGACAAAAGAATGAACAACAAGATAATCCTAGCTGCGGATAGTAACACAATATTATGATAATTGTAATAATTAAGTAAATAGTAAACGGCTGCGGAACAAAAAACTAAATATTAAGTAAATAGTAGTCGTAAAAATGGTGCAATAGTAAATAGTAAGTAAATACTAAAGGCAAAAAAAGCGGGGATATTAAATAGTAACAGGTCTCGAAAACTGATAATAAAAACAATACTGGATTTCGGACAGTTCCGCATGCAAAACCACTAGTGGTTCTGAGAAGTTTTTCGGTAATCTGTCGACATACCGAAATCCCAGTGCTTCCAAAGGCACCGATTCCGGTAGTGGTTGGACACGTAACTGTACAGGAGTGAGGTTCTGCTCTGGTAATGCATTGTGACATTGGCGAACTCCCGGTGGTATCACAGACAATGCATTCTGTGGTACGCGCATATGTCCGATTGGTAGCGGGGCATTGCTACTCCACGCGACATTATGCTGGTGCGTATTAAATCCAGGAGGTGCTGGTATCGGTAGCTGGAATCTGCTCCGGAGATACGTTTTGCCGTTTGTGGACCTGATCAATCGGAAGCGGGGTATTGCTACTCGTCGATGCATGGCGTTTATGCGGTCCATATAACACCGGAATCAGCGATGCTCCACTGACCCTCACTGGTAGCGATATTGCTCCGAAAGTACAGTTAGGTGTATACGTACATGTTCTGTCGCGGGGTATTGCCACTCATCGATATACGACATCCCTGTACTTGTAATCCTTTCGCAGCCAGAGGTGGTAGTTCAGGAATCAGGACTAATTCTGGATAACTCTGAATGTCGTCCACTGAAGTTTTCCAGCTTGAACTCGTACCTACCATATCTCATAATGGACGGTGGAGCAGTCGATGGATCCGGCTCCATCCAGTGTGGTGCGAAATGGAACCGTTCCGCTGAACTAGGCGTAAGATATTTTGGGTGAGTCCGATGTTGGCTCCGGTTTTGGGTGGGTTTGCACTTCAACGCTACCTGTTCGATCTGTGGCGCGGTGTTGCCACTCATCGACACACAGATGCGGTACTGGGATGGTTGGTGTGGGAAATGGGTTCACCCTCAATCGTATGACCGACTCAACGAAGCCACGCCGAAAGCTGTCGCAGAACTTGTTCTGAACAACTCCGGTGGTTGAAGTCCCAATAGTCTTGCTTGTTTACGGTGGTACCGCTGCCAAGCAAGTGTTGGATTGTGCAGGTTCCGATGCCGGCTAAGTTACTTCCTGTGAACGGGTATCGCTCTCAACAGGTTATACTTACGGTTCTTCATGCATGAATAACAGAGGTTGTGGAACGTTTCGCCAAAGACTATCTGCAGATGACGTCATCATTTTCGTGTAGTAAAGTGTGACGATGTGCTCCTGGTCTAGTCTGGTCATCTTGGTGGATTCCCAGTACTGTGAGCGTATGACTTCCGAGTATCCAGTGGCATTTTCGTTCATAGCACGATCCATGTATCCGGGTAGCCCTTAGTTCCAGTTCCTGTGCAAATCCTGTATGCATCAATCGCATTTCATTCCCTCGTTGGCAGTGCGTTTTGCGCACTGCGGGTTTGTCCGTAGTAATCGTGATTCGACATTTTGAAAACCTGCAACATAAACCACAACACCCTAAGGGTAAATGGCACACGGGCGTGTGCGGAACAAAGACAGACAGCCTGGGACGCCACGGTCTCAGCTGTAAAAGGTCAGCGGGACGAATAAGCCGACACGACACGATCAGCGCAGAGTTAGCTCGAGAGTTAATTACACCTGGACATCCATCCCGTCTGGAGCCGATAGGGCTGTCCACAAAGGATAGAAAAAATCAGACGTGATCACTTACACCGCCTGGGAGCGCGGGAAGCCGCTCTCGATCGATGTAACCTGTGTGGACACCTTGTGCAATTCTTATGTGGACCGTTCTTTCCAGCAATCCGGCGCAGCAGCAAAACTCGCAGAGAAGTATATACCCGCAGCAGCAAAACTCAGATATACTAAACTGGATTTCACATTTTGGTTGTCTTCCCAGCTAAACAGTTTTCGATTACCTCTTTTCCATTCGTTTAGACAAAGTTTGGGAAGCTTTCGGTAGTTTTTTTATTTGCGCTCAGTAAGTATGCAGATGACCAGTGGTTGGTTATCCTCTCATGGCAAACGCGATCATTTTGTCAGTGATATGGTACAACCAATGTCACTTTTATTGCATATTTGTTTCATCCGGTAAGCCTCGAGGCGGAGCGCGGCACTGCCCTTTTCATTTCCATTTGGTCTTGGACTTCTTTACTTTAGAAAACAACACGCGGTTCACTTTTATCGCTTTGGCTTTTGGAGTTAACGCAAGCTTGCCTGCGACTTGATTCTGGGTTAACGATTTCCTAGTTATACTTAGGCGTCAACTTTACGTCTTACCTTCAGTTTAACATTTGGATTTGGTCTGTTAAATTTTCTTTTAACTCTGTGTTTCGTAATAAGCTCTGCCTTAATTTGTTTAGGTTGCTTTTGATTCAGAATTGGTCTTGATTTTCTGTCCTCCCTTTGTTTGAATTTCCTAATAATGTCTTCTGTGGCAAAGTCATCATAGATTCAAAATCAGCAAGAATGTTTCTGCAACAATAGTACGAGTACTTCATCTGCAAGTAAATCAGATTGTGGCTGTATCTGATATTCTTTCTGGTGCCGATTTCTGACTTTTCCTTCTGGTTCGACAATTTAGTATTGCTTTAATGTTGTGCTGTAAAATGTACCGTTTGCGGCTTTTTACGACCCTTACGTTTATGCACGCAGTAAGGATTAGCTTCAGCTACACTGAAGGCCCCACGCAGTTATGTAGACAGCGGTTTTGGTGGGTTCCGAATTCCGAATGTTTCCTCGCGCCTGCACACGTAATAATTGTCAGGCTATGTGGATCCGGTATAGAAATGGTTGCTCTATTGTATTATGAGTGTCTCTCTCTGCCCCTTTTTTCCAACGGCTGCAAAAAAACACGTGCACTGTTCGCCATATGCAAAAAGTCTTAGCTCTACTGTGCTATTTAAACTCCATAAAGCTTGACTTGCAAGATATCGTTAGAAGGAGCAAAAAATTTGTCACGTTCTAAAACAGAATCAGTCACTTTGGTCTAGACTGCGCACGCAGTGAATATTTAAAATGTTGGAGTGCTTATAACTTTTTTCAATATCAACTGATTCTGCCCACCTCGTGTCAGAACGCGACAAATATTCTGCTCTTTGTAAAGTTATCTTGCAGGCCAAGTTTTACGAAGCTTAAAGAGCGCAGCAGAGGTAAAATTTTTTGCATAGGGAGAAGAATGCACCTGTTTTTTTTGCAGCCGTTCGATGAAAGGGGCAGCAAAAGCGCTCACAATACAATAGAGAACTATTTCTATGCCGGATCCACATAACCTGACAATTTGTACGCGTGCAGGCGTAAAAAAACATTCGGAATTCAAAATCCTTTAAAACCAGTGTCTACACCACTGCTTGGGGCCTTAATTGCTTATAGTCACTTCCGGTTTCCGACTGTACTTTATTTTTAGTTTTACTCCTAGTCTTATCTTACATTTTTATCTAACAGTTTTACCTCACGAGTATATCTCTACGCTTTCGGATGTGCTTTGCACATTTACAGCTATCTTTAACTTTACTTCACAATTTTTGCGATTAATTAAGCAACCAGCGCCGACCGATGCCTATTTGCCATCATAGTGAGCCCATCTGTTTACACGAACTGTTGACGTGGTAAATGGGTACCGTTTTCTCATGTTGGGACCAAACGCCCATAGTAATCACATTTGAAATCTTGGACTGACCATAACTGCACTGACCAGACACCAGATTCTCTCGAACAGTTATTTTTTAGCTTGTTGGGCTCTTCCATCTTCGTTCAGGCTCTAAATTGTTGCAATTAGTAATAAAAATTCATAAGACTGTCAGCGAGTGTACCCTAGGTGCTCTACAGTCAGATCCTACAATATCTCGGCAACATGCTGGAGACTCGGAGGTGACCTCCGAGGTTGAACCCACGTCTGCACAAAGCCTACCCAGGGGACCTCTGATGCGACGTCAGGAACTACCACCCAACCGGAAGTGACTGTCATGGATCGGGATTCCGGGTCCTCGTCGGACGTCAGCTCCCCATCAAGTGCGCCCAACACCCCGGGCAGCTCCAAAGTCAAATGGGGTTCGACTGAATTGAGTCCGAGGGGTTCCAACCGGAACTCACCGTCGACGTCCTTCAGGGTAGCTTGTCAATGCCCCACGACATCTTTATTGGACACCGCGATGATTGTGACACCATGGAAGGCGTTCATGCCGACCCACCGGAAGTCACCCACAAATTCCAGCATGAACTGGATTGGCAGAGCCACACCCCAGGCTACCGAGAAAGCTGTCAATGAGGCTTACCGGGATTAAGCCAACCGAAAGCTCTTCGTCGTCGCCTCTTAAGGACGACAAGTTCGCCCAAACGTATGGGAGATATGGGATGGTACGACAACCGGATGTATGTGCTTTCGTTCTATCGGGGACCAACACCCAGGCAGCCCATCAGTGGATGATTCGATAGCTGGGAGATCCACGCTGTTGAATAGGACACCTCCGAATCCGCCAGTCCCAACCCAACAGGAGAAAAACACTACCACAACAACAACTACCACCATAAACCAGTCGATGGAAGCCCTAGCTCGTCAACACCCAGACGAGAGTGTAGAGTTTGCACCAAGTGGGGACAATATTCAGTCGACATCGGCACCATACGCAGGTCAACCAATGACGGCTGCGAAAGTGGACAAGGCAAGCAGAAGGGCGTTCGAGCATGGACGCCGAGTTAGGGACGAGGAAATGCGTGAGGTCCTAGAAGGCGAACTGCAGTCAGAAGCAGAAACCAACCGGAGATCTCGACACGCACCTACGCCACCAGACCAAGGTGCACGACGGGGGGAAAACCCTCACGCACCACCTCCTGGATTTCCACAACAAAATCAGAGACAGCCAATGGGTTACGGGGTACCACAGTACCAGGTGCCACCACTGATACTACCGGCTCTTATGTACTACTACATGCCACAGGCATATCCGGCACAAGCCCCATCAACATCCAGCCTCTCGCGGATGCTCTCTTGGCACAACTACCGAGATCAGACGAGACCAAAACTCCGAAATACACCGGTTCCAAGGATGAGATCGACAGCTTTATCATGAAGTACGAGATGGCTGCGGAGACAAATGGCTGGACCGATAACCGGAAGTGCACCGAGTTGGCTACGGCACTGCTGGATGAAGCGGGAGTGTGGTATAACTCCATACTCAACTCCTACCAGAGACCGGCCAACTTCGAAGCATGGAAGGCAAAGTTGAAACTGCGGTTCGAGGACCCGGGACGCAGAACCAACGCCGCTTTCGAGCTATTCTCCCGTATGTACCAGAAAGGTTCGGAGACTGTCGACCAGTATTACCAGGCGATGCAGACCCTGCACGACCATTCTGGATCGTTACTTCCGGCCGACATATTCGCTTATTATCTGGTTTGAGGACTTCGTACGGACCCGGAGCTGTACAGATATATGCTCTTCAGGGAACCAACGACTGGAGAAGATTTCCTGGCCCAGTTACATACTTTGGCATCCTACGAACCAGACTAAAGCAAAGCAACCGGAAGTGGATCGACGGTTACGTTCAGCCCAAAGGCACAGTACTTTCCGGTGGTTGGTTATTTAACTGCTGCTGCGCAATACCACGCGTATGCAGTGGCCGACCCAGCAACAGTGCAGTATGTCCATCAGGCTCAGGGGAGTCCTCAGGGACCACCCGCAGCAAGACCAGCCGTTCCACAACCGAAATTCGCCCAGCAAGTGCTTACACAACAAATGGCGCAACGTCCAGCCCAGCCTGCGGCACAACAGTATCAGCAGAGCCGGTGCAGTACCAGCAACAGGCCCCGACACAGAATCAGGGACCTCGTCCAGCCATCAGCCAGGAAGAAAGTCAGAGACGCCGTGCAGAGCGCCAAGCTAAATGCTACAACCTGTGCGACATGATTGGACATTTCGACCAGGATTGCTGGTACGCCCACCTTCCGAGGGAACAGAACCCACGCGTGATAGCTCGTCGACAGGCTACACAGCAGGGAGGTTCGGGACAGGACCAGACGACGCAATACCCAGCGTACGCCCAAGCTCCTGGTTCCCAGGGACAGCAGCCGTACTCGTCGGGATACCAAAACCCGCGTGGTACTGGCTACGCGGTCGAGGCCGTGGAGGCCCTGGTGCCTGTCGTGGTGGTTACCGAGGTGGATACCAAGGTACCACGCAGAATGGACCACCACCCCCTTTCGACCAGGCTCCGCACACCGGATACCAACAGCAAGGGACTGGGTACCAGCAGGCATATCAGCCTGCCCCCCAAGTACAACAGGGAGGTCCTGCCCAGAGCCCCCAGGCGAATCAGCAGTGGCAGTCACAACAACTACCACAGCAAGTGGTACAGCAGCAACCAGCTATTCAGCAAATGGCACCACCGCAGCAGTCGAATGTCAACATGGCATATGAACAGCCGCGATATGGTGGCCAGCAGTCCTACGTACCGGCGCCGATGCAACAGCAATACGGCCTGGCACCGATGTACCAGTCACCGACACCGCAGCCGCAGTACCGGGATTATCGGGTTGATATGCCCCAGGCTCACCGGTTAGCCGGAGTCGTCGGAGCAGGGACAGAGACTCGAAATCAAGTTCGAGCTCGGACTCTGACTCAGATCAAGGGACATGCGAGGACGATGAGATCGGGATGGGGAGACGTTTAAAAACCCCCAGGGGCAGTGAGCGGCGGCTACACTGATCCCGTCCCACCAAAACCGCCAGACCCTCCAGATCCTGTCAAGAAAAAGGATAAGAAGAAGGACACAAAGCTTCCAGTACCCTTGAGAAGCCTTTGAAGTCAGTTCTAAGACCTACCACGGAAGTCCCAAACGCGGTGAAGTGTCAACACCCCGACATTTACCCGACGTATACTCATCCCAAAACTGCCAAATATATGGATTATAATTACCCACGTGGAAGAAGAAGAACTGCAGAAGAAAAAAAAGCCGCTACACGCGTTGTAGCCATCGACGACAAAATAACCGCGACATCGCTCCCGTTGCGCATATAACCCAGCATCATGTCGATCCGACCTGATGGACTGGAACCGATTATCCTTAAGGCACTAACCCATATTGTCACAATAAATAAGGATATCCCGACCACAGCGATGATCGACACGGGAGCAAAAACGTCTCTAATCTCACAGCGATTCTGCAGGACGAATTTCATCCCAACCCAATTACTGCAGAAACCTTTGAAGGTTCGTGGAGTTGGAAGAACATGTCAATTTGCGGTAACACACTTCGCTGACTTCCATGTGGAGTTGAAAGGGATCACCGCTCGCCACAATCCAACAAACAGTGACCTGGCAATCCTGCTGGGAAGCGATTTTCTCACCCGGAAGCTGTTCACGGTCACTGGAAGAAAACTTACGGAGTTCCGTAATCCACAGGGAGCCAAAGGAGCCGGTACCACTGAGCTAACGAGCGCCAACATTCCGGTGCCGTATGCGAAAGTGATGCAAGTCCAGGCTGTGAAACACAAGTCAGCCCCGTGCACACCAATCACGGAAGAACAACAAAAGCTGGAAGCAATCGAGGCGTCTACAAAGGAACGCAATGACATTCTGAACACGGGCGTGGGTGACGATAAGGTCAACCCGTATACCACAGTCTGTGGACTTACAGCTGCGTTCGAACTATACCTGGATGGTCTCTGGAAGTTGTTCACGTACATCCGCGACACCAAAGCACAGGTATTGGCCGAGATAGCCAACCGCCTTGGACATCGGAGGTCTCCAGCATGCCCAGGCACTAAGTGCCAAGATGAATGAACAACGCAAACAAAACATCATGTTCATGGAAGAAGTGGAAGCTAAACGCAAAGAACTGCTTGAGAACAACGTTGTGGCGAATCCCACACCATCCACCCTGCTACTGCTTCCAGTGCAACGAATGCAGGATGAATGTGTTGGAAATTCGGTTCGTTTCAAAACGGAGGTACGAAACGAAAGAGCGGACCGCAAAGCAATTTACAACACAACGGCCCTCCGCGTTGACAAAGAATCCAAAAAGAAATATCAGAAGACCGTCGACCAGTTTTCCAAGGAATACATCCAACGATCGTTAGCCACACCAGTCAAGACGCTAGGTCCGACTGTAGACCACACCCCATCTATCTCGAAGTACAGGAATAAGGAAGAGTTGGCGGCGAAGCGACAGGAGATTCTGCAGAAGACCCCCAAAACCCCATCACCGCCCACAAAGCGAACGGTAGCCAAAGATGCCGTGCGCTGGTTCAAGACGGATAACAGCCCGTCCGATCCCGAGAACAACGATTCTGGGGCGGACGTCAGCCAAGTATCTTGGAGACAGAAGAAAGAGGCCGCTCTCCGGAAGAAGTAGTTTAAGCTTAATTCAACGGGCGAGAGTCAGCAGTCGGAAAGAGGACATATGATTTGACCAGTGCGACAGTCCAGATTCAGGGATTGATAGCGAAGATGGTGCATGGATCAACAAGATTAGTGTAGTGACCGAAGAGTAGGCCCGGCCGGTTCCCAGGCACAAACTGACAAAGGTCTACGCCACGAACCGCTTCATCCTGAACCCAAACGAATGCACTTGGATTGAAGTTGGTACTTCGCAGCTTCCCATTGAACCGGAAGCGCAGTACATGTTCTCACCAAATCCGGCACTGTAGTCTGCTATGAAACTGATTCGAGTGGAAGTTCTCGTCATCCCTGAAGAAGGGAATGCTGAAGTTATGGTCAGCAACTACGGTAATCAACGCCGTAACATCAAACTTGGTGCCTTCGTGGGAATCTTGGAGACCTACAAGGAGATGGAAATGCCCGTCATAGAATCGGTGAAGGTCGTAGATATGACACCCGCGGAAAAAGCGGAGTTCGAAGAGATTATCAAGTGGTTCAACGTCAACTAAAAATTGACGGATGCGCAGAAAGCGCAGGTTCACGCTCACTCAAGAAAGTATTCAGCGATGGTTCCCGCGTCATAACCGCCATATGGTTAAGTCACCACGGCATTGCATCACATCAACACGGGTGATTCTCTCTCAATCAAGTGCGCTCCCGCGTGAACGTCGTGGAGAGGACGCCAGCTCAGCAATCAACACGTACAGGAGATGTTGGAGAAAGAAGTCATCCGATACAGCAGTTCACCATGAAGCTTGCCCGTCGCATTGGCGCACAACCGTAATCAGACAACCTGATTCTGTGTCAACCACATCAAGTTGCGCTCCGTCACGAAGAAGAACTCTTACCCGTTATCGCACCCAGATGAGCTCCTGGACGCAGAGGCAGGTGATATGTACTTCGCGGGACTGGATTGATTCTCCAGGTTCAGGCAAGTTTTGATGCACCCCGACAGCGTAGAGAAGACAGCATCTGAGCATTCGTCACTCAAGACGGATTCTACGATTTCCTCCGCATTCCTTTTGGGGTTACGAACGAGCCCGCATCCTTCCAAGAAGCAGCGGATGGGATGATACGAAATGTACGGAAGAAAGGCCCATTAGCGAGAGCTAAAGCCTACATCGACGATATCATTGTCCACGGAATGACCTGGAAAGAATTCATCCACAACCTGAAAATGGTCTTCCAATGCATCTGCGAGGTTGGATTCACAGTCAAGCCTAAGAAATGCAACTTCGGCATGACGGAACTGAAGTTCCTTGATCACATCGTTTCCGCCCAAGGTATCCGGACAGATCCCGCAAAGATTGAAGCGATTACTCTCTTTCCAATACCCCGGACTGGGAGGCAGTTGCGCTCTGTGAGGGAACTCTGCAATTACTACCGGAAGTTCGCCCAGATATAAGAGGAGCTACCTATCGATTTGTATCTGTATAAATATTAGAGACCTAATAATAGGGGTTTATATGACGTCATGACCAAAAAATTTAGAAAAGGACTAGCAGGCTGAAATTTCACCTGTAGATGTGGTTTCCCTTCCTGTTTCAAAATAGAATAGACACCGAAGACATTCGGATGCATCAGAAAGAATCGCACGGGAAACTTGGTTCCCGGCAAGCCGGCAACCATGTGACTAAAATTTTAAAATGTTTTTCTTTCTTATTTTGTTTACGTGGAATTACTCGCCACCATGTGGCGATTCGAATGGTGTATAAATTCACTGATTTCATATGTATGTTCAGCAGGTTCAGCGCTAAAGTTCACAATTTGGCATTTTAGCACTTTCAAAGTGAATTTTCTCAAAATTTCTTGCGTGAAGGCCCGGTTTTACTGTTCTATGACCTTTTCGGGCGTCAAAAGTTGTTCCGGATGGTCCTGGTCCCGTTGACTGCACAACTTTTCTACCTACCGATTTGTGTCTGTATAAATATTAGAGATATTACTGACTTAAGCTAACTAAAATAACGCACCTAACTGACATAATTATTATTATTAAAGTCACAAGAGCGGATAACATTAACCATACATAACACAATGTGCATAGACCATGTATTATGTAGAATGCATAGATGGAATAATAGCATACGTTAACGGCGTAATATATATACATTAACAGCATTTACATTCATGCACCGAATAAACTTATTCTGTGCGGTGTTGACCTGAAGGCACTATGCATTACGTTCAACCTCCGAGTAACATTTTCTGTGTAGTATTCGTCTGAATGTGTGTCTTCAGTAGTTTGTTTTCATATATTATTTTATTTTATTATCTCACGTATAGCGTCACCAAACACTCATTAGAGTCTGAACGCAGAGCGCTTTTTCCTCAGTTGTACGTTCAGTTATACGTTAAGGGTACTCCGCTTGAACGTC
>JAQGAU010001458.1:0-19242 GCA_034698045.1 Paramacrobiotus richtersi | reverse complement strand
TTAACCAAGAGTTACGGCAGATAAATCTTTGCATTACAATCTTAGAGCACAATCACGACGTCGGGTTTGTAAAATGAGAGGAAGAAACACACAGCTCCACTACACACAATTAAATTAAAGCAAGTAAAACGGAAATTAGGCTGCCATACCCAACGAAGGGCTGGATCTTGCTTGGTTGCATCTGCGCAGCCCCTTTTCGATAAATGCGTAACATTATTAATCCAAGAACTTCCGGTTAGGATTGGCACCAAATAATGCATTTCGAATTTGTGGAAGATTCTGGATAACAAATGTAAATTTCTAATTGTAAGTTAACGCAGATGATATGCAGATGTCTTTCTTACCTCCCGAGCAACGATCTCCAACCTGCTTTCCAAAGTACTCCGCATTTTAATTTTACCATTCGCACTCTGAAGTATTATCCCACCAGTCCTGCATGAAACAGGTGCAAAAATAGAAACTCTCGGACAATTGTGAAACTTGTCCCAATTCAATAAATAACTTGTGTGTTTTTATATTTGCCTTAAATAAGTATCTTTACGGGAAAACGAACCACTTACGTGTCTTGTCCCAGCAGATCATTCTCATCGACGTGGACGCGGACATCACGACCTGACTTCTCTTTATAGCCCGGAACGCATTCCCCAACAATATTCTGCACGAGAAAAGGGGAAATTATATTGCAGCTTTGCAATCACATGTTGTCAAGCGGTCTTGAAAACTCACCTGAACCACATGCAGATCCTGACCTCGACACTTTACGATAACACTTGGCTCCAAAAGGTTAAAGAATCCCTGTAAACAACGGCTTCTGATTACATCACTACCTGATACATTAATGAGGCGTGCAGACAGAGAATGTATGCTTCAATTGGGACATACCTCCATCGTCAAATTCCGAAGCAAATCAACATAACGATTTTGGTCCTTGGTAATGTTTCCCAAACGTTTGCGAGCGTCTTGCAAAATAACCTGAAGCAAAAAGGAAAGTCGAGAATTCTGGGGTATCAGTGGTATACCTTTTAGCAGAAGACGAAATGGACAAACTTTCGCCATGTACAACTGACAAACGAACAATACGAAGTACGATATCTGTTTTTTTAAAGATATTATTCAATAATTATCATCAACCTGTACTGCCTACAGTTTCCGACTGCGAGTAAGCAATCCAAAAAATTCCATGATAATTGATATCGTCGCTTTTTTCCAAAATGTTCAAAAAGACGGCAGTTCAAATAAAGGGACAAAAATGTAAACATTCAAGAAATGAATTTATGCAAAACGTCAAATGCAGAATGTCAAATTAATCTGCAACGTTTTTCACTGTTTCTTACCTGAATGTGATCGTCACGCGCTCGAAGCACCTTTAAACGGGCTTGATTCAGCAGGTTGGAATTCTGACTGTAAAGGGCGACAGACTGTCATGGTCAGCATCAACAATACGGAGTTTAAGTCAGAATTCTCACATTTTCTTTTGCAGCTCAATCTGCTTCTCCTTGCGCTCGTAAAATTCCATAATTTTCAGTCGCTGCTGTTGCACTAGTCTTCCCTTTTCAATGTTGAATTCTTCCTCAGCCTAAGCAAGGCTGATGTCACCCTTCATTCAGAATTACATTCCCCTACCATTACTAGATAGTAGTCTTCTACCTTCGCATCGATTTCTTCAGCTTTCTCATTGGCTTCTTGTTCGATGAAAGCCATCATGTGCTTGATCTACAACGAAGCAAAGCTCTATGTGCCACCCAAACAGCTCGTCGACTGCAACAGTAATACGCACCTGCTTCTGGACATCCGCGTCGGTAAGCGCCATTTTGCTTGAAGTTTATGGAAAAACTACCACAAAAAAGCAGAAACTGCCACAAAAGATATAGTCCTTGGTCCCAACTTGGTTCTGATCAATCCACGGGGAGCAATCATAAATCCACACTTTTCCGACTGGGCAATTATTTCCACTACACTGGTAAGGTGTAGCTGTCACATGGCCCTACGGTGCCAGAATTCTGATGTACAGCACACGGCTCCATCTCAGCCCGAGTCTGTGCCCATCCGGTCGTATTTTACTGAAAACTGGCTTTAATAGTATGGACATTATTCATGAAACAGCCATTCCAAGGGGGGTGTTTTCTGCCTTAAGGTCCGTATGTACGAAGCCGTGCGTTACCAAAAATGAAAATATAGTCGGCCGATGCATTTTTGCAAAAAAAGAGCTGCCTATTCTTAGTTAGATCTGCTCGGTATGGTCCTGTCTTCTGTCGTGTGATTTTTATGGACGCGAACAAGACCAGCGGACCTAAGTACTTACTTGGGGAACGCTTTTTTTACGAAAAAACGCATTCCCGCTGTGGTTTATGTAACTGCCCTGGTTGAGCGGTTGGGAGATTGCATGGTATTTTCATGCAATCGTTGGGATCTCGCAATGATTGTGTAACAAACCGATCCGTTTGTTTGTAACTTCGCGAAGTTATTACAAGGTAAACTTTGCAATGAAAATTGTAAACTTGGAAAGAAATACGTAAACTTATTTAAAGCCGACTGTTGGTTGCTTCCCGAGTAGTGGATTTTGTTATAAAATCATTCCAAGAACACTATGCGGGTATCTCACACTCTTCGATCCAAAGGTCATTCCGACTACGTCACTAACGACGGGTCCACCGGCGCTTTACCCTTTCGATTACGTCGCTCAACCCCAGTCACCACTGGACATGAGACTAGCGGTAACATTCTCTGTAAAGGGAAGATTTCAATCTAAAAGATTTGACATCTCGATGAACAGGAAACAGCGTTTCCGTCAACAACTGCTTCGTCTCTGTTCTAGTTGGGCCTTTACTGTTAACTACATATGTACAAGTATACCTTCTTAAATTAAAGCGCATGTGTTCACAGTTGTCAGTGTTGTCCTTTCCAACAACTGAAACAAATTTTGCTGGAGACACCTATAAGTTTCATGCTGACTTTTACAGTATTCTAACCAAAATTTCGTGGCTTTTTTGTCATCAATGATTTTATGCTGTCCTTGAAATGCGGTTTTCCAGTAGTACTAATAATAGTGTGACAATAAAGTATTTTGATGTCTGACTTGTGAAAATCACATACTGCTGCAGGCGTAGAAGATCTAGAGGCACACATTTTTCTGGCTGCGCTAGTACTTGTCGGGAAAAGCTGGATTGTATAATTTGTATTTATTTGTATTTACTTTAAGACAAAAACTTGATGTGCGCATGAGCGCAGCCGAGTGGCAGTTTGTGCGTACGGATTAATCATATTCTGATATTTATTGTATCTGTGATCAAGAAAATGGTTTACCAACATCTCTTAAAAATCCTGGACAATTTTAAGACACTGCTTATCCATCTTCTGACAAATCATTCAGTTCTCGTACTGTTTTGGCCAATCTTTTCTCCATTTCGTTACGTTCGAAGCGAAAGTAAGTGCCACATCAAAAAATGTATAAATGAGCGGATATATAGGCTAACTGTACTTCACTTCCAGGCCCTGAGACATGGTGGACCATTGGCCAAAACGAACTTAGAAACACTCTAGAAATCAGAGTAAACAATAACATTGCCAAAAATGTTATAATATTCCTGGGAGATGGGATGGGCGTGACAACCGTCACTGCGGCACGCATTTTGAAGGGACAGCTGGCTGGACGTAATGGTGAAGAGACATATCTGCATTTTGATAGGTTTCCACATACAGGACTGATGAAGGTAAAAGTTATTCCCATTAAATCCTATGGATGAGAATCATGAGAAGATAAGAGATTTTGTGAGACTGAGTTGAGAACTTGCATGAGGTTGATGCATTCACCATTTTCCTGTCGATGTGTGGTTGTATATACGTATGTTTATCAACATACATTCCCAACGCTTCAAAGTTCTCACGGCATGCATATGCATGGTGCAGAACTACTGTATGCATATGAAAGCTCACATATGACTTGCATTGTATTAATTGCTCGGGATCTGGAAGTAACGGTCAAGTTTTACAATACGAAACTCTGATGTTGTTGTTTTTAGGCCTACTCCAACGACAAACAGGTGTCAGAATCGTCGGCGAGCGGGACAGCCCTGTTTTCAGGCGTGAAAGTTAATTCCGAAACGCTCGGTTTGGACAGCTCTGCAATCCCAAAAGAATGCAAAGAGTCCCATCTCCATCATATAGACGGCTTGCTGCGCTGGGCACAAGAAGCTGGTAATTAGCCACAATGTAACTATCACATTAACTGCATTAATATTAATTAAATTAAGAAAATCAAAATATTGTACATTATTTGTGGGAAACTCTCTATAACAGGCGACGTTTCATGTTGTGCCATTCATATCTGATTCTGGTAGACTGGTGGAATAGCTCATGAAGGTCATCCATGACTGATCTCGTGAAATGCCGATAGGTAAAGCGACCGGCTTCATCAGCAACACGCGTGTCGTAGATAGTACTCCCGCATCGCTGTTCGCCCACACACCGGAAGAAGACTGGGAAGCAAGTTAATATAATTAAGAGTTAATGTAATTGATATAATTACGCATTTAATTATAGCTATATCCCTGTTTATACTAGTCACACTGTTATGGAAAACACGCACAACTTATGCTTATATGATGGACTGTATCCATATATATATATACTGATCATCTGTACTACAATTAATTAAATTAATTATGATGCTGAAGATAAATACCTCGGGGCTCGGAGTCTATCTATATGTACCATATCAATACAGGTGGATACTGATATTCCCGCATCACAACGAGAACTAGGATGTAAAGACATCGCACGGCAGTTAATCGAAGACGTGCCTGGTCGGAACACAAATGTATGGTGTTTTTATGTGTATTTTTCCCCTCTATCTGTACAATTTTGAGGTGCAACTTTTCCAGTGTATTCGATCAGGTCATTCTTGGAGGAGGGCGACTGAGTTTTTTACCCAGCAATTACACCGACGTTGACAGCAGCAAGCAGGGAAAGCGATCAGATGGACGAAATTTGATAAATGAATGGATAAGCGAAAAGATTGGTCGCAATTCCAGCGCCGCTTACGTACAAAATAAAGATGAGCTGCACAGTATTCATACGACGGATAAGGAATTCCTGCTGGGTAATATATATGTTTGTGATCTTACACGGAGCAAACAAATTTCATTTTATTAGACTGGGATTTTTGTAGATACGGCATGACTTGGTGACGGCAAATAGCGCAAAACAAACACTGCCAGTGGCGAGAATATAAGCAATTTGTATATGTTATAGGACTCTTCAATCCGGAAAAGATGAGTTTCGCGCTCGATCGGGATGATACTTCCCCGGAGCCAACACTAGCCGAAATGGCTACCGTAGCCTTAAAAATCCTGCGGAAAAATCCTAGAGGATACTTCTTAATGATTGAAGGAGGTTTGATTGATGATGCCCATCACCGAGGACTGGCTGCGAAGGCGTTACATGAAACCATTGCACTGGATGATGCGGTGCGGGTATTAGATGACCACACAAACGACAACGATACTTTACTAGCAGGTGATGTAAACCAGTTCACACTTCACAGTGCAGGAACGTCTTATTCCGATGTTCTTGTATCGTTGCGGGAGCACAATATAATGACCGAAGACTTGGTTTTGCTGATGTAGTTGTGGCCGACCATTCTCACTCACTTATGTTCATCGGATACCAAAAGCGCGGTAAGAGCAGAATATCCAGCATTCGGTTGTTTGTAGCGAATGCCACAAAACCTGATAAACAAAGCAAAAATCTGACGCCTTATATTTTTCCAGGAACACCGATACTAGGTATGTCGACTGCAGCAAGGTTTAAGTATAATACTTTGATGATCAAACTGGCCCGCGTTTGTGAGCTCCCAGTAACTCATAATTACGGTCACAAGGTGCAGTTTACCCAGATTCTGTCCTTGATATATGAACTTCATTAAAGGATTGGCAAGTGACCGCAGACCCGCGGATAATAAACCGTACACGTCACTCCTGTATGCTTCGGGAGCCGCAAGCCCTTTGAACACTCCACGGCTGAACATTTCCGGTGATGATACTAGTAAGGATCTTTAGTAAAACAATGAAAACAGTGATCGTTAAGTTAGTACCACAAATTTAATACCGTGCCGAAGTCCCTGCACTTCATTTGTCGGGATCCCTTCCATGAATTTCACTGGTACGGAACTACTAGTGGTACCTCTAATGCACCTTCGGTATTAAATTATACAAATACATGTGCAGTGTAGTTAGGGTGTCATCAGTAAGGTGTTTGTGAATAGAGTTGACCCAGTTATCCACAATTTGCTTCCGGAGTTGGTTTAAGATCTGTACTTTTGTTTCCAGCTTCGCCAAACTACCGGCATCCAGCATTTATTCCGTTGCGGTGGGCAGTGCATATGGGAGAGGACGTTCCAGTGTATGCGAAAGGACCAATGTCTCATCTGTTTTCCGGTGTTCATGAACAGCATTACTTCGCTCATGCGATCAATTATGCAGCGTGTTACCGCCAGGACATCCTAAACACTTGCAACGCTGAGCAAATTCAGCAAAAATAACCTATGATTATAAAGAAAGAACCGAGACAAAAACTTTTATTGGTATGTTCCGTGCTGTACAGTGTACGGAATTCTCGAAAAGTTGTCAGCTTAACACTGCCGCTTCACAGTATGTCACAAATGTTGCACTTGTTGCTGTACAATAAAATTAAATCGTTAAAACAATAAAAATCAGTAAAACAGTAAAAGCCTCTCGCGTGAAAGCGTGTTAAAGCAAGACTGAAACAAGCAAAAATCAAAACAACAAATTCCTCTGAAAGTCACTGGCCCGCTTCGAGAACACATAAAACTGAAAACTATCAGTCACCAATCCGAATGAGTAAGACCGTTACGTTGTCGCCAGATAATCGTTTTACCGACTCCTTCGCTAGTGCCACACATGTGCTATTATACTTCAGGTCGAGTTCTTCTTTCGTGGAATTCTTTTGAAACAGAGACAAAATGTCAAAAAAAATACACTGTTTATTATACTTCTTTTTTTAACAAGTAAGCTGAAATTTACGTTCGGTTAAGAAAACTGCAG
Source organism: Paramacrobiotus richtersi (assembly GCA_034698045.1). Classification (NCBI taxonomy): domain Eukaryota; kingdom Metazoa; phylum Tardigrada; class Eutardigrada; order Parachela; family Macrobiotidae; genus Paramacrobiotus; species Paramacrobiotus richtersi. The sequence goes on along the minus strand of JAQGAU010001458.1, from coordinate 12,181 downwards.
TCGTCAAGAAAAACTTTAATCACAAAAAATCTGCAATGCAGTGCACCTGCACAGCTTACCTGCACCAGCGAAAGCACCAGTTTCATCGCATCGCAGGGAGATAAAGCTTTCCACAATCCATCACAAGCAATAATGAGAAATCTACCAGCACAGTTGTACAGATCATGAAGATTCGGTTCAATATTACAGCATGAAATCTTTCTTACCTGTCATCCTGGTTAAGCTGGTATTTGTGCACGGAAGGAACGCATGATAGCCCCGTGTTTTTCTTGTATGGTAGATCACCCAGGGACCGTGAAACTATGGCGAATTTTCGTGGGCTGAACGTACTCCACAAAGACTAAAACGTCAATTCTTACCTTCAAGCACACCATTCAAGCGACCCTCTCTGCAAACAGCAATTATGTGTTACTAGTAGTAACAAGTAACAAGAGTGGTAGTAACTTACTACCACTCTTGTACAGACGGAAGTCTCAGTTTTTATTACCGAACAGTGCCTCCTTGCTGTTGAATTCGCTGTCGCTCTTCATAGATTAACGGAGTGTGATCCACGGTTAATGTGATAACTTTGTGCTCGTTCCGTGTGCGATCAAATCGACAAACCACAGCCTAGGATAAAAAAACATTAATTAGTATTAACATTTTCCGGGATTCTTCAGTCTGCGCAGATCTGTAGTTACTTTACTGTCTCCGACATTCGCCAAGTATGCTTTGTTGTTAACAATCAAGGCCGTTGTTGCAGTAGTACCATCTTTCCATGGCGGTTTCCTAAAAGCGGACATCACTACGATAAAAGCTGGTTCCGAAGCAAAGTAATAAAAAAGGAAACGTGCAAAAAATAGCCGTACTGTTTTGCGGCCTTGCTCAGAAACGCCGAATCGGCTGATTTAAAAGCAGCAATAACAGAGCCGATTATGGCTTCGTCTAAATCTTTTGCCGTCACTCCACCTGAAAAGATAAAAAACCACATTTTCGAATGGGTAACAACAGAGTCCTTCTATCCACAAAAGATTTGATAAACTATTTCCCTACCTCTGCTGCTGAATGCAGACAGTATATACTCCTTCATCTCCTCCTCCATAAACTTTGACGCTCGCCTTCCACTATGTCCGTCAAATACGCCGTAATATGCTATTCGTTTGCTGAAAACCCATAATGTCAACTTACTGGAAAGAAATTAAACTGTACTGTTTTATACAAAACGCATCCATGGCCAGTTATAATTCGCCGTTACGCTTTGTTTTTGAAATTCCAAGACACATTCAGAAGATTCGTTCGAGTTGCGAAAAGGCTTGATTTCGGCCTTTTCAGCTAAGGATACACGTGAGATAACGAGGGAACGGAAGTTGTTAGCAACTTACATATCAGAACGGCAAAAAAGGCGATCATCGCTAAACTGATCCGAAATAACCGAGTGGTCTTCCATATCTTCGCGCTCTCCCTGCAACTCCACGCGGAAGCCCTTGAGTTGTAAAACAGCATCTAGAAAGCAAAGATAAATTAGTTAGCGTTCGCGTGAACAGGGAAGAAAACAGGTGTTGACGGTTACTGAGGTACAACCATCGGTAACATGTGGCTGATCTGACAGAGAACTGGAAGTATCCGCACACCTTGCTTCCTTCTTCTGTCCTACGTTTATGGCCTGCACTTTCACGACATCATCTTCGGTAAACTCCCCGCTATATTTGCGCTTAGAGATGCCGCCTCCGAGAAGAGAATGTGGCAGTCCAGACCCTACATATAGCACCGCCATACTGTAGCAACATTTCGTGTTTTTAGTCTGCAGCTTGCTTACCGCTTAACGCTGTGGATCCAGAAACCTGGTTATGCAAAATGGTGACTTCAGATGCGCCCGTGCTGGAGCTCGATGGATCAGGAAGACCATCGAACAAATCCATGACGGAATTTATTTTAGTTTTTTGTGTTATACCGTTAGGTTCGCAGGATGCTGCATGTAAAATAAAAATTTCGTTCGTCTTGAATCCCTTCTTGCGTTTGCATATGGTTGGGGGGTACTAATTTGAGTAGACCTACATAGGGTAAATGGACACCAGTCGGCAGTTACATTTTCGTCTGTTCATGCATGATTTTTTTTACTTGTCACTTGTGACTTGTGAGTTCGGGACCTGACAAAACGCTGGTGATGACTTCATAATGGAAATGGTTCACTTTGTTTCAAGCTTTCGTTGATAGAAGCTCCAAGAAGCAAACAACTTATTTAAAAGTAAACCGTACGCATTCCACTGCGCTGCAAAGATTTAGATACTTTTTAAGATTCTGAGACGTGCTCGGTATGAACGTCCATGCATAATAACGGACCGTACTCGTAATCGCTTTTCGGTTTATCGCAGACATTATCGGAGCTGTTTTGAGGGTTTGCCTCAAAGTGGAATAATTCAAATTCAGACATGGCAACTTGGACTCAGAAGAGCCTGGAGAACATGCTGGGTAAAAAGGTGAGTTTTTCAAATTAAGTTTGGGATTGTCGTGTGAGTGCCAGGGTGTCGTATAAAGTAATGAATGCCAGATTCCAGCTAACCAAATACGTAGTGTATTTCTGTTGTTTTTGGTCCTTATGAATTATAATTCGTCTGCATTGAATATTTTTTGTTTTTGAATATTAGTATCGGTATCCGGATGTCACGGCCAAGGATGTTCTCAAGCTTATATCGTACTACACTGACATGCGACCAGGCGTTTCCAACTATGGTAAGAATGGGAGCGCCGAGCACAAATGTTGTAGAATGCTCGCATGAAAGATTTTCCGCATTTCAGTCTTTCCTGATGGATCTTCCAAGGATTTGATGAATCTTTTTGGCACAATACCAGTAACTTACAGAGGTAAGTTAAATTATATGAAAATACTTCCGTACTCGTAATTTACGAAGCAACTCTTTTTGCGAGTACGTTTATCGTTTTGGTTGTTTTACCTAACTCTAATATTTCTCTTAAAATGCGATAATATACTTATTTAGCGATTAAGTAGGAGCAGTTCTATATTTTTCCATGATCTTTTTTGTGTGGATAGTTTACAGTATGCCTGAGTATGGGTGGGTCTGTTGTATTTGGCGGTTCGCGCCAGTGGCAATAAATTGTTGAATTGTTTGTCAAAATTATCGCATGTCGTCAATTTACATCAGTGTGACGCATTTGTGGAATGTGGTAGAGCGCTCATTTTGGTGCACAAAGTTTCCTTGTAAATATTTGTTTGACCGGAAAGAATACGATAAAAGCTAAACTGACTTGTTACGTACACATGTGGGATATGAACTTCTGAAGGTGTTATTATTGTTGCAGCCAGCACTTACAACATTCCAATAGAGATATGGCTGATGGATACACATCCCCACAATCCTCCTCTTTGTTACGTGAAGCCCACAGCAGACATGAAAATCAAACAGAATCTGCACGTGGATCAGAATGGTCGAGTTTATCTCCCTTATCTGACAGATTGGCGATATGTAAGACATCGGATGTATTTGTGCACATTACTGAATGAAATAAGTTAGACAACACTAGCGTTTCTTTGCAGAATTCATCTGATTTGTTGGAATGTTGTCATATTATGGCAATGATTTTTGGGGAGCAGCCTCCAGTTTATTCGAAGAAAGCAAATGAACCGGGAAACAGGAACCAGCCGCAGCATGCGGCCGGAAATCACAGTGAGTCAATGGTTGACGTTGTGAAATACATCAGCTGTTTGAATATTTTCTCTAGGCCCAAACTTCACGCAAATGCCGATGCCGAATATGCCCGGTGCTGGTGCTGGTGCTTATCCCGCGTACCCTCCGGCCCCGCCCGGAACATATACAACGCCTTATCCGTCTTTTCCTGGTAAGGAAGAGCCGGTATTTTTTTTCAACAATTCATAGACAGTTGATTGGATTACTAATAGGTTCCGGATATCCACCAGTGGGTCAGCAGAATGCTCCATATGGCCAGTACAACCAGTCGAACCGTAACTCGTATCCAGCCTTCAATTCTGGCAGTTCGAATGGGCCAAGTTATCCGCAGCCTGTTTCCCCTTATCCAGCTTACAATCCTGTAGCCGATAATAATAAAATGTCTAATACGGGGACGATTTCCGACGAGCATATTCGGGCCTCCTTGGTGTCTGCTGCTGAGGAAAAGCTTGGTCGACGGTTGAACGAAGTTGTGATGCAGGCTCAGGTGAATTAAATTAGTAAATACCGTAATATAAATCACAGAAAATCGCGTGATAGTGCCGATGTTTAATACCTTTCAAATTTATATTTGAAATGTTTAGCTTTTGGGAATTGGAGTGTAATTGTACTTCGTAGTTCAAGAAAATTTATCTGAATTGTTGCACGAATTTTATTCATATTTTTCAGTAGCAGAAGTAATTTGCCATTGTTTAGATGGAAATAGCGGAGTTGTCTAAAACGCACGACGCGCTGGAACGGGGAAGAAAGAAACTGGACGATATTTTTGATCGCCTTGGCCGCGAACAGGTATCGAACGAGCACAGAACGCAACACAGCTTTTACGGCGTTTCTGAGAAAATAATTTTTGTAGCGAGCTGTTGACAAAAATGTCAGCCTTTTAACGGATAGATCGGTGGAGCTTCGGGCAGCGCTCGACAAGGGCAGTGATGACGCTCCGTTCGACATTGACGAGGCAGTCGTACCGGCTGCCCCATTGTACAAACAGTGAGTTAAAATGAGGACTGTGAAATTACTATAATAATCACTATTTAAAGCAGATAACCACTGGTTACGCGTCATAGTCGGACCATTTTGTAGCATGCTTTTTAACGATCGTGATTTCATAGCAATAATTTATGGTTGTTTGTGCGTTCTGATTTTCTGGTGGTTTTAAATGCGCTTTGCTTGATAGGTTGCTCAATGCTTATGCAGAGGATAGTGCACTGGAAGACGCAATTTACTACGTTGGCGAAGCTCTGAGGAAAAATGCGATTGACTTTGAGCAGTTTCTGAAGGTACGAGCAGCATTGTGTTTGTTGCACATTTGACATCCGGGTTTCGGGAATTTATGGGTTTTTCGTTTTGTTTACAGCACGTCAGGGAGCTGTCGAGAAAACAGTTCATACAGCGGGCGCTGCTCCTGAAATGCCGAAATAAAGCAGGATTACCGTAAAGTCTGTTTTTCGGTCGCTGTTTATTCTTCATTCCCTCGCAGTGGTGTTAAATGAAGCTGTTTTCTGTTTTATTAAAGAAGGTTGATTGTCTGTGACTTTGTGTGATCATTTGTATGATTTATGAGACGTTCTTGGATTTTCTTGCTGTTCGCTGCAGTTGGGGGGAAATGTTTCTTTGCCTGTTGCAGTGTTATAATTATGATATTGCTGTTTGAAAAACATTTGTTGTGATTAGGTTTGTCATTAATTAACGATTCTACATTTACGGTAAAGGTTGCAACATGGAAATCGAATGAAAAGTAGGGTGCAAGTGTATCAATCAGCGTTTGGACCAACAAATTTCTGCAGTGCATTAACTGGCAAATGCAGCACACCCGACTGGGGCGACTTCACAATATTTTTTTTGCTTGGCCTTGGCCCCCTTCGAATACAGTAGGCAGACTCCGTCTGACGAGGCCAGCATTGCGACAGACTGCCAATCATCGACTCCAATAATCACGTTTTTTAGTTTTTACACGAGAAAAAAACGATATTAGTGAAGGTTTACATTGTTTAATCTTGGTGGCCCGTCATTGTTTCCGTTTAGTTTCCAAACCTGGAGGTTGTAGTTTTACAGACACTCGATAACCCTGAACAAGGGCAATGGCTCTCAAAGGGATGGAAGCATATATGGAATCGGACGAGGAAGGAGATGCTCCTGAATCTGTTTCTTCATATTCTCCTGTTTCTACAGATGGCGGATCTCAGGCGGACCTTAGCGGAAGATTCGCTCAGGTTGCAGCTTCTCGTTTGCCTTCAGAGCAACTGGGTACACCGCGTCCCCATTCCGATAATATTGATCTGTCACAGCCCAGCCAGGGAGCTCGATTTGGGTTCCCGCAGTGCATTGATCTGCGCGATGAAGAAAAAGTGAGAATACCTGACGATACGCCCCGTGCCTGCTCTGCTTCCTTAGAGGATAAAGTGGCTGAACTTATAGCCAAACAGAAACGTCACAACCTGGACGTCAACTATGAAATCCAAAAAAGCAAAGCATTTCGGAATCCCAGTATATACCAGAAGCTGATCGAATATTGCGATATTGACGAGTTTGGCACCAATTTCGATAAAAAAGATTTCGATCATACGATGTGGACTGAAGCGTCAAGTATGGAAAGTCTGGCGAAAGCCCAGAGTTTGGCCATGGAAAAGTACGAAAGAGAAAGGAAAGCTAAGGGTGGAGCGGAACCAGCCGTGAAAAGAAAAACCAAATGGGATTCTGAGCCAAAATCAGGCATACCCACGCGAGCAGTTGGGCAGGGAGTTATTAAAGTAGCATCAGCCGGAAATTTAACGAAATCTACCAAATAAACCCATGTTTTCGGGGTTCTGTATATATTACTTATATTTTTTGTAGCTCAGCTGTAGCTAGTTATCAATGTTGAATTAAAAGCGGTGTTCTCTACTTCTTGGTATAAGACTAGATTGTAAAATGAATGAATTCCGGGTAGTTAAGATTTACGGATGATTTCCTGTTCTTGGTTGAAATTCGTAAGACATCTTAAAAACTAATCCAATAAAAAAGCGCAGCAGAAACGGGTCAAGATTTGTACAGCCCAATCACGGCTTAAAAAAATAAAACTGTTTACAGATGTTTGCGAAATTACAATTATGTATATATGCAGAGTATACATAATTTAAAACAAAACAAACCGCAGTAACTGTAATATGAGCGCTTTCATGTCATGCTCAGAACATCTTTCAGCCGAAGTATGCAGATGATACGGATTTCAAGGCCGATACGGGGATAATGGATGTCTGAGTTCCGCTCCTTCGCGCTGCCGGGGTTTGGAAGTATTTCTCATCCACAATAGGCTCGTTATTTCTACAAATAAATAAATGATAATAATCTTCAATATTTTTGGTCCAGTATTGTAGCTCATCGGACCTGTCATCCGATTTCGGAAAGTTTATCACTTTGGGTGATTCGTCCGAGGAACTGTCTGACCTCCGGCTATTTCCGTTCCGTGAAGTCCTGCTCGAACCGTCGCCACCGTTAGTAGAGCCGCGGGAGACTGGAGCTTCATGACGGCGCTGTGGAATATTCAGCTGTAAACAGTGCCGTTAAAATTCGAAATTCAGTATCAGCATGAAAGTATGAAAACTTCTCACATCAGAAAAAGACGGAACGGATGTTGCGATCGTGTTGGAAGGGTGAAGGGCATGAACGGATTTTCCATTCAGTACATTCAGCTGGCGATTCAGCCAGGCAATAACATTAGCATTATTCTCCAACGATCTTTCCGCTTCTTCGCATTCTGCTTTGGCTGAATGCAAGGCTGAAGTCAAATCGGAAATCGTCTTGTCCTTTTCTTCCAGTTTTGTTTTCCCCTCGGTTATGTCGGCTTTGGCAGTCTCCAACTGTGCTTTGATATCTTTAATCAACGATTCTTGCTGTACGACGATTTCACTCCGAATTTTCAACTGAAGGAATATTTAATTAAAAAACTGAAATTCAGTCCATAGTGAACCAGAGTGCACTGTAGACAGACCTTATCGGATGCAGTTCGATTATCAAGTTGCAGTTTACGAATTATGTCGTTTGCTTTGTTGAGATCCAGAGTTTGCAACTGATAATCTTTATGCGACCGGGAAATCTTCACATCCTTCTGCTCGATAATCTTCTCCAGTTTTTCCTGCAGATCAGAAAGCTGGTTTTTTTAGTTTCGGTCAGATATCCCATACCACATACATTTTGATCCTGCATAGCGTTAATGCGGTCCTGCAGTCTTGTGACAATTTCCTGGTGTTTTCGTCCCGAATCTTCCATGTTCTGCTTCAGCGCTTCCACCTCTTGCAACTGACTTTGCGCTTCCACCAGCTGTCGCCGACATGTCAACAGCTCAGTGTTGCGTTGGTTGAATTCGTCTTCTAAATGGTCTAATCGCTCCTTCAACTCATGTATTATCCCATCGTTTCGGTTTTTCTTTTCAACCAGATCCTAGTGCAAAAATGCCGAAGATTTATTTATCACTTAAATTGTGAATTAACACTACACAAAGGTGGAGTGTACTGACCAGCCCTAAGAAAGAAGCCTAAAACTCACCAACCTTGTTAACCGTTTCCAGTTCATAATTTTTCGCTTCCAGTCTGCTTAACGACCGCCTGCCGGAAACTTCAGCAGATTTTTTATCTTCCTCGAATTTGTGCTGAAGATCCCGAATAACAGCTGCTGATTTTTCCCGCTCCTTGGTTATTTCATCGGCATATTTTTCATGCAGCGCTGTAATTCGCTGATTCCATTCTCCCTGCAGCTGTTCGAGTTCGGCACTTTTTCTTCTCAAAGTTTCGTCCAAATTTTGTAACCTTGAGTACATGTCGGACTGAACGGTTGCAGTCTGAAACAAGCGTTGTTCATTATTCGAGAAACTACGTTACTACAGCAGCACATTCACCAAATACAATCATCTCCAGAATGGCGGCGGCGAATGCATACGTTCTGTTGTTTTTTTATTTCGCCAATTTTCAATCCGGATATTGCCATGCAGTTACTTAAATGGCCTTAAGGGGAAATTCTGTGTGTTGCCATAATAATTAGCGAAATCACAACAACTGAGCATCTGTAAGCTATTTGCTAGCCTTCGTTGTTGTTTATAATGGCCAGAACATCGATAAACAGAGTCCAGAAATCCGCTTGTGCGCGCAACGTCCGGCTGTTGCACAATACCGGCAAAAAGTTTAAACACATTTCCTTCGCAAATAATTCAGCGTTTCATCCAAACTTCTTTATGCCTATATCAAAAAATGCAATATATATGATACTCGTTCTGAACCATTCTTAGCCCGGAGGTATGATTCTGAAATTTTAAAATGCATTTTAAAATTTTTGAATTTCGTTTTAAAATTACTGAAACATACCTCCGGGCTGAAAATGGTTCAGAACGATCATCATATATATGTGCAGTTTGTGATATAAGCACAAAGAAGTTTGGATGAAAGGCTGAATTATTTGAGAAGGAAATGTGTTTAAACTTTTCGCCGCTATTGTGCAACAGCCAGGCGTTGCGCGCACAAACGGATTTCTGGACAGTGTTTATTGAAGTTTTGGTTATTATAAACAACAATGTAGCTTGTGTGAGAACCTTACAGGTACGCAGCTGCCCTGTTTTCACCAATCGTTGTGACGTGGGAAGAATATAGCCTTAACTGCTGCGTCGGAAATAATGAAAACAATTAGCAGCGTGAGTACTTACTTTCTGTTCCAGTTGTTCCTTGTCGTGTCGTAGAGTTTTAAGACAATTTGCTAAATGGGCTTTGATATCGGCATCATTGCTAGGATTCAGCGATAATCTGAGACGGGTAATATACTGGAATTCGTTCGTTTCTATTATTTCCAGACGCGAACTGTACGCCATATCTCCATCAATGCCGTTCAAATGCAAATGTGCGATATATTTTGATGGACGTCGCTGTTCCTCCTGCAGACATAGGTCCAGAAAGTCTATTACGTGGCGAGGAAAGGCGTCGAAATCGATAAGGAAGCGCTCCCGTTCTTTGAGCAACTGGAAGTCGTGCGCAGTTATTCGGAGAGTGTGAAGAAAAAAGAGATCGCTCTCATCGGTCAAACGAATGGCTAGCGCTTTCTCGCGCTCCAGTCCTAATGTGTTCTCATACTCCAAGACGACACGCAAACGAACTCTCCGGTCCTCCCGTCCATGATTTCGAATCATGAAGACCAGTTGTTTGTTATACAGCTCGGCCATATTAGTTCCTGGAATGGCAGTAATGCTTTACAGAGGAAAATGGCAGTTGAATAAAGGCTGTAAACAACCGCGACAAATGCTGACTGTACACTGCATGTAATTACGCAACCTCAACAAAGACGAGAACAAATCCAGAAAGCAAAATTGGTCCCGTAGTTGTACAATGTACTTACATTGAAATCCACGAGATCAAGAAAGTAAATAATTAGCAAAAGGCCGAAAAGGCGGAAAAGCCAGAACTATTCGGCCTCAGCTCCGAAGCGTTTTCAGTCCATCAGTTGTCTGTCTATCCAATTTGGATAATCCAAATGCACCTATAGATAGAATATAATAATACCGCACTGATGCAAAAGAAACTTTTCGGGTGGCAAAAAACAAATTTAATGATTCAGGTAAACCGTAAAACCGAAACACTTTAAAAGTTTAACTTTTCCCAAATTTCGAATCTCATCGCGGACAGCTACAGAGCGGGACCCGCCAAGCAACGCGTACGCACATGTAAGCATCGGATACGCTGTTTTCACCTTGACGCGCTGTTTACGGCCGCGCTGCCAGGGTTCTAAACAGCGTACGCATTTTATGATTAAGTAGTTTTCGAAGCTGCCAGCGAATCTCTTTTAATTTTTTTTATTTAAACACTTAAATAGAGCATATTATACCGTCTCTGGTCAGTCTGATAACTCGTTGCAAAGAAAGAGTTTGTTCGGCATGGGCTTACCGCTTGTCCCATGCAAAGTGTGGGGGAGGGGCCAGGACCAAGCCGAGCGGACCTACGTAGCGAACGTATTTTTTGTGATGATTGGGTCTAATTATTGCGTAACGCCGCCTAACGCGGTGCTTAAACATGATTATTGACATTTTGTAGCAGTGGCTTGTATTTAGTCTTTTAGAAGTCATGAATCATATGGTAGCAAAATAAAATCGACCTCCCAGGTAAATTCCTGACATCACTGCTGTATAAATATCCTGCCAGCGTAATTGCGTGGTTTTATTTTACGAGACAGTACCTGACTGTGAGATCTCCTTTGAGTTTTAGAGTTTAGAATGCTCTGTTGATGAGCGTCGAAGTCCGGGCTGATTAGAAACTGCTCATCACTTATTTTAATGACTTGTTCGTTCTCGGTACAACGTGGGATGCGCTAAAAAGCGTTTACGCTTTAATGACTTGTTCGTTCTCGGTACAACGTGGGATGCGCTAAAAAGCGTTTACGTAATTAAGAGCGTTTTTATCCTTTTCACCTGAAATGATGCCTTGATTTGAATGCCTGATTGCCCATGTTAAGCGTTGGAACGGACATGTAATCATTGGTTTTGAACCTTTTGATTGTCGTATTTTGATGCCTCCAGTGAGGCCACGGGAGATGATGTTGAGTCCAGAAAATACCGATGTAAGTTTGTTTACACTATACGTATACCTTCCTGTGTGAGTTGATACTGATAGATAATTTTTGTACCTAGGTACTTAAACGTGAGAAGTTTTTTTATTCTGAACATTATTATTTGTTCAGTTTAATGTTCGACTGCTAACAAAAGTACTTGCTCATGTCAAAAGTATGGTATGTTGTCGTTTTCCTGAATTATGAGATTTGGAACTGATTATGAATTGAGACTGAAACATATGTCGCGATATATGATGTGTCCATATTTAAATTCCCATATTAAGGCTTGATTCGATACATTTTTAAAGATTAAAATATTTCGAACCTTACCGTACTTCTATGGTTGTAAATTTATAATTAAATCATTTAAATGATTTGTTGTCGGAGATTCAGACTTTCCGTAGGTGATAAAATCTTGGCCTGATGCATATGTCATCATACCGAAACATCCTCATGGAAATAACGCAGCGGTTCCCGAAAAAGTGTGTGGTGTTCTCCAGGTTGTCAACAAAGTAAGTGCCTTACTAAAAGTTTTTGAATTAAACGACTTTATAGCGTTTCTTTATAATTGATCTTGAGACGACGGAAACCACATTTACGGTTATACAAGCATTAACGATAGCAACAATATGTTTCATCTCTCCTTTTACTGAACCGTATCATTTCTGTTGTTTGCGTTTTAAATGTTTATTTGCATTGTTTTTGATCCTTATCGAGACGTAATTTATAATTTTATGGCGACTGCACATGTTGTTATTGTTAGTTCACGTGTTTTAATCTGAATCCTTCGGTGTTTGAACAAATACTTCTTCTGCAGTTTACTGTTACTTGATTTATATTATTGTTGTAAAAAAATAGAAAATGATGAACCCTGTTAATAGGACCGATTCGGGACGTACTTAGAATGGACGCCATCGATGGACGGATTATTATCCGAGGAT
>JAQGAU010001457.1:0-19246 GCA_034698045.1 Paramacrobiotus richtersi | reverse complement strand
ATAAAATGTGTCTTGTACGACTCTCTCTGCTTACCGCGGTAGGTAATCTGTCAGCTGTCAGGTTGCCTATCTTTTGAAAAATGTTCCACTAGCGGCTTATACCACGATTTTAATTACAGTACAAACCGAAAAGAGGTACACCCTACTTTACAAAACCGAGATGCTGAGAAATGGAAAGCACGTTCAAGGTAAAACTGTATCACTGAGAAGCCCCTTTTCTACTGTAACTTTTTTTGCCCAATGTCTTAGGATAAAGTAGCACTGGTAACGGGCGGCGCATCGGGATTGGGCAAAGCTACAGCGGTGCGTCTGAGTTCGAATGGAACGATCGTCTACGCTGTGGATCTACAGATTCCGAACCAAGATGCCAACGAACAGCAAGAGAGTTTGATTAAATACCGGAAAGCAGATGTACGATATTGGCAATATAATCGTATGGCGATTATTCTTACGAAAAACTGATCTGTTTCCTTTGTTTCGCTCAGGTAACTCGGGAGGATGATATTGCCAATTTGATCAGCGAGATTCGCTACAAGCACAGTCGCTTGGATTTTGTTATCAACTGCGCCGGAATTCTGGGTCATGTGATGCCAGTGTACGATTTCCAGACGGAACAGATGCATTCCACACAACTGTTTGAGGATATCATGCGGGTTTGTAATTTAGGCCAAATTACTAACTTTTAAGTTTTCCCACAAGAAAACGTTCAGCGGCTGTAGACATCGCAAACTATATATATGTATGTTGTTTAAAGAAATTTTTTCTGCCTTTGCGCCACAAAAATGCAGACGAAGCAGTCCCTTTCTGCAAGAATCAATAAGCTCTGTCAATCATTATCCAACAAAAAAAATGTTAGAAAGGAATATAGCAATAATTTTATCTGCAGTACAATTTTGGCAATAATGTGCGAAGCATAGCTTATCTAGCTACCTGCTTATGCACTGCAGAGGGTAAATGATATGATGCTGATATATCGCAGGTAAACGTTTTTGGAACATTCAACGTTATCCGCCATGCAGTCGGTTTAATGCGCAATAACCCATCCGATGACGACGGCCAACGCGGTGTTATCATAAACGTTTCCAGCAGATCACGGAACGATGGAGGAGCAGGCCTGGTAGCATATGTCGCCAGTAAAGGAGCTCTAGCGTCTATGACGGTTCCTTTAGCACGCGAATTCGGTCCAGTTGGAATCCGGGTTGTCGCCATTGCACCAGGTAAAGTGTGCTTGGAAACGCCGGCTTTTTGGAAGTTTTGTTTCCTGCGATGCGCGCAAACTATGTAATTCCAAAATGTGCCTAAAGTGAATCTTATGACTGAGGTGGTATAGCCAGTTATCCAAGTAACTACCTTTTTGTGACGCCACGTGAACGTGATGTCGATATTCTCAGTGTATTGCAGGAGCCAGCGAAACACCAATGTTGCAGAATGAAGAATTCAATGGCGTTCTAACTGGATACAGCAGCGGCGCCATATTTCCCAAGCGGGCAGTGAAACCCGAAGAGTTTGCCCACATGGTTGAATTTATCATTGAGAACCATTTGGTCAATGCGGCAATCATGCGCCTGGACGGCGGTTTCCGGGGAAGCGCAACGGTTGCGCTTTCTGAACAAATTGCACATCGATAGTTTTGTACTTTTGACAATGTTTAACAGCAATGACGCATGGCATAGTTATTATGGAAAAACCTTTGTTAAATTCAGTCATTTCTTCCTTGCACGATGTGGGCGTTCGGGGAACTGGAGGACGCGTGACATGGGTAATCTGTTGTGGACGTTGAAACGGGTGGTAAAAATAAACAGGGTCATTTTGTCGAAAACATCCTGAACTTAACAATGATCAACTCATTAACTGAATTCGATTATTTATTTAATTCCATTAATTAGTTTAATATATTAATTTATTTATTAATACACGCTACTTGAGGTTTGAGAAGAAATAAAATGGCAAGCGTTTCCAAAAAAATGCGAGAGGTTTTGCTCCAAGGAAAAGCTAATAGAATATCCGATGCGTATACAAATAGCAAGAAAATACATCGGCAGCCGTATTACTATAAAAGAGACACAATAATATTATGGAAGTGCGGTAGGCTTCTCCACTTCTTATCGTATTTCATACTGCCGTACTAGAAGTACGTACAATACCCGACTCATCTCGATTGCACCGGCGTATCAGTCAAACCGGTTTCTCAACTTTTATCGCCGTTTTACAGCACTTTTGCTATAAGACTTGCTGCTTGCTTCCACATGCAGCTTACACCAGAAGCCTTTAGAGAACGACTACAAGAGTCAAAGAGAAACAACACGTGCTTCTGCTGTATAAAAGTCGCAAAAAGGGTGGTTGCTGCAAAATGGAGAAGAGTTTCAAGGTAAAATTGCTCCTCTTTCAAAGTCGCATTCCCTTTTTGTACTACCTTTTAGGACAAAGTTGCGCTTGTAACGGGCGGCGCATCGGGATTGGGCAAAGCCACAGCGGAACGACTGAGCTCGAAAGGAGCGACTGTTTACGTTGTGGACCGTCAGATTCCCAACCAGGATGCCAATGAGCGGCAAGAAAGCTTGATCAAATACCGAAAAGCGGATGTAAGATATCGACGATCTAATAGAATAGTGATATGTTATGATCACAGATTGATTCATTTCGTCGGTCAGGTGACTCGGGAGGATGATATTGCTAATTTGATCAGCGAGATTCAGTATAAGGAGGGACGCTTGGATTTTCTTATCAACTGCGCAGGAATACTGGGTCATGTGATGCCCGTGTATGATTTCCAGACGGAACAGATGCATTCCACTCAAATGTTTGATGATATCATGCGGGTAAGTAATGTCATCTGGAACGAATTTGTTGAGAAAAAACAAGCGGCATAAGTTCAGTAAAAGAATTTAAAAAAGACCGTCAGTTTCTCTGTACGTAGCTTTAAAATCCACCCAGAAAAATACGAAATGAATTGCATCTTGTGCAAAAGGTTGGCTTTCCACGTCTGCCTTGAATGCTGGGAAGTAATTGTTTATTATAACTCAAAAAGTGCACTCGCTGATTGTGGACACTGAATGACCGAAGCGAAGAATAATTTATTTCTAAAACATTTATTATTATTAATTTATTATTAATTGACTACTTGTGGTGAATAATTTGTTAGTAATCGTTTGTTATTGAATTCATTAGTACATAAAATAAATTTATTAATATTAATTTATTAATACTACATAGTCTGTTAGTATTGAATTTACGGCTATCTACCGACCGAACGACATGAAACTCAGTTTGAGCTGAGTATAGAGGACCTTCGCTTCGGTCGATAATTGTCAGTTTGCTTTTTTTGGGATAGGTAAAGTGACCACTGGCTTCTGAACTGCTGCACCTTGTAGATGAACGTAATGGTTTACAGATAAACGTTTATGGGACATTTAATGTTATCCGCCACGCCGTCGGTTTGATGAGCAATAACCCACCCGGTGAGGACGGCCAACGCGGAGTCATTGTCAATGTAGCCAGTGTGGCACGCAGCGACGGACAAGTGGGAATGTTGGCGTACTGCGCAAGTAAGGGAGCCATAGCCGCTATGACGGTGCCCTTGGCCAGGGAATTCGGTCCCGTCGGTATCCGTGTTGTGGCCATTGCTCCAGGTAGTCATGCTTAACTTTCATTATATCAGAAACTGATTAACAAGTCAAGGACATGTATGACGTATCCAGACTCATTTGCTCTTCTATCAGCATCTTTATTGGTAGCCGCCATTGCCACACCAATGCTGCAAAACGAAGAATTCAATTGGGCAATAGCAGGGCATGGAAGCGCTGCCGTGTTTCCCAAACGGGCGGGCAAGCCGGATGAATTCGCCCACATGGTGGAGTTTATCATTGAGAACCACCTGGTCAATGCGGCGACGATGCGCCTGGACGGAGGATTTAGAAATTCTGGAGGATCTTCGCGATCCGATGACGGCACAGTCCAGTAGTACCATGCTAGGCAATAATCGTCGAAATTTACTTTTGGTAAATGTTTAATGCAGATGTGGTTGTTACACTTACCGTGAACACTGAGATGTGCTGAAAACGCCGCATGCGTTCGAAGTTTTGCGTTGTCCAGTACTTGTAACTAATGAGATTGTATCATCGTTGATGTCGTTTTTGCTTCCCGTTTGAAATTTATTCTGTACATCACTGACTCGTATACGTTTTGATTTTTCCACACAAAATAACACACAGACTTTATGTGGAACGTACAAAAATCGTTTGAACTTCCTTGGTCTCTCTCATGTACGAATATGATGGATAATTGTTAGCAGCACATAAAAGCAACAGCAACAGATACCTGCTTTACCGTAAAATCGCCATTAGCTAAAATCAGGCTTCGCAACACTTCGCTTTTGATGTTTTGAATCTGTCAAACTTTGAACACTTCGAATTTGTTTCTTCATGAGCCAATCTTGAAAGGTGCAATATCCCGTATTACATAAAAAATGTGCAATATCGAAGAACAAGAGTCGAAGTAGCAAAGTGTTGTAAAAACTGGGCAAAGGAATGTCAAGGTACTTTGTCCTCGTGACAGTATTTGGCTGCGTAGGAACCTCGGTCCAGTTGTGTGAGATAATTAGCATTTATATTAGGATTACATCATGATCCTACGAGCAGTAAGCGGAGTTGCACTCAATTCGGCTAAGCCACTGAACGTCGATATCTACTCTGGTGCGGTTAAACTGGACAGACGCGTTATATCGCCATACGATGAGGAGCCCAACTACTGTGAGCTTCCGTCGTCCGCCACTAAAGTGACCCTACGGAGTTCAGGCGATGGTGTCGGGCGCTGTCAGATCGAATGCAAATATAATAAACAGCCAAGGGCCACAAGAGAGGCTAGCGTATTGGAAGCTAGCGCAACTCTCCGAATTGTAAAAAGGTAGCTCAACACACTTGAGTTAGAGGTGTGCATAACGTAAGTGAAGAACAGATGAGTCCTGCGTCCGCTGCGTCGAAGCATGTTGCTCTTTTAAAGGTACCGGCGCAACAAACCGAGTGGCATGGTAATGACCGAGATCTCGGCTTTAAGTGGATTCAAGTTCAATGCAGAGGAAAATGAGGACTACGGACGTATGTCCAATGAAGCGATGAAGAAGTTACCGTATTATGGCAATGGAGACACGACGGCATATACAATGATTGCAAAGGTAAATAAAGATCAATTCCGTAAACTATCCCGCTCAACGGCTTTTTGGCTAGCTGTTGATAGTATGAAACTAATGTCCGTTCAAAAGAATGAAGCACGAAACTAGAACAAAAGGAAATAAAGAACAACTGCTGAGTTGAAAAATAGCAATGCAGTACTATGGATTAATCGGCCAACTGTTTTCGCTTGTACATGTCCAAATTAGCCGTGTAAGTGTTTATTTCATACATCAGCTGCAGCTGTATGCAGTTTATTTGCTGGGAACACTGACACACCATGCAGGGCTTGCAATACAGCTACAACTTATATCAGAGAAACAAGTGCGACCATTCCAGCGAATTTTGGCGTTGCGATTTTGTTTTTGGAGCCTGGGACTGAATTATTCGTCGTATCTTTACAGATTGATAACATGCATTCGAAGTGTATTGTGAAAGAGCTCATTCGAACCGGTGACATCGACGATCCTCGTCCACGTCCCATTTACGCATATCTTGTCGACGAGCCCTCAGCAGAAACCATCATCAACTACTCCATGAAGGATCTGAAGTAATTCAGTTCGATTAGTCATCAGGACCCCTCATTTTCGTACATTCGTGCGATTCGATGTGAACTGTTTCTTTACGTGCATTTACCTATAGACGTACTTTCGAGGCTGCAGCATTTATTTTGAATCAGCCATGTCTTAACTTTTTACTGCTTTTTAACTTTGTCATGCATTTCGCATTCCATAAATCTTCGAAGATGTCATTTCCACATCGCTGGAAATATTCAGCAGTCGGCGTTTGTCAAACCGAAGCGTGAAGCTTCCGAAAATCACTTAATCATTGCTTGTATTTTAAAAAATTCCGAATCAACTGATGTAACGAGCTGGCGGTCGAATGATCACATCTAAAACTATAGCCGGGTTCCATGTCAAAACAATACTTTTCCCCGCCACGGTGAGAGAATACGTATACAGCTTAGCATTACAGTGCACTAATACAGTATGACCGTCATAACGGTTTTAGGCCGTACATAATAACAAATCATCTTAACGTTTTAGATTCCCGTATCGGACGTTGCAGTCTGCTTACTTTTCCCACGTCCACGGTTACTGCGCGCGGCATGTGCATTATTGACGAGATGGGTACCAAGATAGCCACATACCATTGTTAGCGTGCGTCATACTGCAACAAACATCCGCTTATTTACAAAAACAGCTTGGCGATAATGATGATCCTTTCCTGTGTATGAGTAAAGTCGAACAGCAGTGGAAGCATACCTAGTTATATACTAATATAAGTTTCACGAACTTACGAGAAACTCAACGTTTAATCTGCGCAAACATTTTTCGTTTGTTCTACGTGCAACTGGATTGAAATTCGCAGCCAGTCAAGCGCCCTACGATATCATGCTAAAGATATTTTACTGCATTTGGCTCACAACGGTTCAGCTTATTCGTCATGGTTATACCGAATCAACCGTAACGCCATCGGAAACAGTGCCAACAAGTGCGAAATATCTACCTCTCGATTTTGAAAATCTGCGTTTGTTCTAATTCTTCTTTCTTTTCCAGACTGGAGGGAAGCCCTGGACGAGTCTGTTTTAACCTTCCCTTC
Organism: Paramacrobiotus richtersi; assembly: GCA_034698045.1. Taxonomy (NCBI): domain Eukaryota; kingdom Metazoa; phylum Tardigrada; class Eutardigrada; order Parachela; family Macrobiotidae; genus Paramacrobiotus; species Paramacrobiotus richtersi. The sequence continues at coordinate 12,479 of JAQGAU010001457.1, read as the reverse complement.
CGTTGCGGAACCGTCTTTTCAGCCTCATGAACCGGACAGCCGAACTCCAGGGGGACCAGTAGATAAAACGCTGTTTTCGGGGCGAAAGGCAAGCAGACCCCAAAATGGGAAGTTGACATGGGAAAATTTCTGGTCCAGGAATGGGAATAAAGTCGTCATACCGTGTCGTTTTGAGGGACGATTCGGTGTGTATAAAGTGTGAGCACTTGGATACTATGTATGCATATTTTAGGCAACTTGGCGCAAAGTCCATTTCACTCCGGCATACATACAAAATATATTCCTGCTCATTTTAATGAAGACCACATTCTATAAATAATAATCTGCCTAGGTAGTTATAATATGTAATAATGTAGCTGACTGAATCAGCCTGAATGAATGCATATTAGGATTCACTACGATAATGCTATTATAACCTGCGCATTTTTATCGCTAACTTCCGGCCAGTAACACTGGTTTTTCTCAGTCGCTCTGATTCAGAAATTTTCCTTTTCCGTGGCAATTGTTAGAATCTGTTTCTGAATCCCTTCCGAAATCATTATGCTCGCTACGGTTCAAAGTCGAAGTATCGCAACAACCTTGATTTTTTTTCTTCTTTTCAAATGAACATAGTAGTGTATTAAAGCATTAACTTATACCTTCTATAAATAACAGCTCGGTTCACACCGACAGATTTCCTTGGGTATGGGCAGAACAAACCGGTGCTGTTGTTCGGTAGGCAGTGCGCTAAACTGTGGTTCTCAATTTATGTTTCAGAGACGGAACAAGTAAACCGCATTACAGTCGCGCTGCAGCGAATCGAACAGCAAACGGGATCGTGCGTGACGTTTGCCAGGATTGACCGTACACTGTCTAATCGCCAACCTCCGGACGCCCACATTGTGTTTGTTTATCATGACCGCAAGTAAAGCATGCAATTGCAAACCTTACAAAAATTCGCAAACTATGCTCTCATCAGCTCGTCTCGCTCACCACTTCAACACTTTACAAATAGCAGACTAAGCTTGGTTTTCTTCCAAAACAGGGAATGTTTCACGGAAGTCGGGAAACGGGATTCCAACCCTATATATCTCGACTCTCACTGCGCAAATGACATGGGAAGGATAATGCATGAGGTGATGCACAAACTGGGTTTCTTCCACGAGCACAGCCGGCCAGACCGCGGTGATTATGTGCGTATTCGCACTGCTAACATCAAAAGCGAATTCCACGATCAGTTTTACATAATTGCTCACATGGAGACCTATGGATTTGACTATGACCACGAATCGATCTTGCACTATGGAGCACTGACCGCGGCTGTGAATGAAGATGAACCAAGTATGACACCCCGCACCCATTATGCCAGGGTTCTGATGGGCCAAAGATTTCATTTAAGTGATACCGATGTAAAGAAGATCCGCGTGGCTTATAACTGCAGCTCCAGGGAAAATGTCAGCGCTGATCTTGATGCCAGTAAGTACAAAGTACCGTATTTTCATAAAAATAAAAAAATCAATAAAATATTTGATGCCGATATTCGAGTTTGTTCCATCCACAGTAAAGAAAACATGGCCCTCCAAATCACCACTAAAAGGAGCTCTTCTCACCAGCAGCAACTTCTCGTTTTACGCGATGACCAAAGAAGAATGGAGCCAACAAGAGATTGGTCAAATCTGCAAATTTCCCGTACGGGACGCAGATGCTCAGGCGGCAGCCAGAGCAAGGGCACTTGCCATCAGCTGTACTAAGGATGTCACCCGCGATGTTCTCCAGGCCATGGCGCATGCCATGTCCAAAGGACCATCTCGCTCGGTGGGAATTTTCCTGCACGATAACCCTAAGAACATTCAAAACGATACCTTCAATACAATTGCCAATAACGTGGTTATTCTTCTCTTGCGTCAGTGCTACACCGAACGAACAACCAGCAAACCGCGTACTCTGGGATTTTTCCGTCTTTTGATGTTCCACCTCTCCAACTGCTCAGAACTGGCCATACGGAAATCGGATTTCAGCGGCTTGAATCAACTACGAATGATTAGCTTCTCAAATACCACAGTAAGGACTTTGGACACCGACACGTTCACAAATCTTCCACAATTGGTGACGTTATCTCTGGAGTTCGGTGCCAATCTGCTGCATGTCAAGACAGTGGAATATGAGCGTTTTCTGGACCGTCTGCATTGTGGATGCGAATTCTCCTGGTTCCGACGATGGTTACAGTCTGATGAAAACAAGAAGTTCCATTCCCGTGGTGCAGGGGAAATTTATAATCTGCGGTATTCTTGGGTCCATCCAGGAGTTAGCAGCCGAGTGCTTCACTTACTGTATGACTGCCGAACAAGTTCCATTGAGACTGCACCGGATGATGAGAATATGGCGAGGTTTTCGCTCAATGATGACAAATGCAAGCGAGCTTGAATGCTACCAGCTGTTGATGTGGCCGAAATTCTTCTACTACAGTTCCATGTAAAACTGTGCATTGATGTTTCGGCCATTTTAAAGGCAGATGCAATTCTGTGGTTTCTTTTCTATGGTTCATTAATTGAATTTTTTTCCATTCTGTAAAATCAAAGGCGATTACCGCCCACTGTACCCAGATTTTTCTTTTTCAACTTTCCAAGACATTCTATTCTGTAGTAGCAATGCAACAGTCTCGTGGTTTAAAAGCATGATACTGTACATAGCGTATTGTTTATAGACCAGTCTCTGTGGAACTGAGTTCGTAAGAAACAAACAATCCTACAACAATAATGATCAAGCTATGGGACAACGTTATCTGCTCACTGGATTTGCCATAATTCTGACAGTCCGTATCAGCTACGCAACCCGAAAACCAGACGCGGGGACGCTTCTGAAAAGAAGCTTTAAAAGTATACAAATTCCGCTCTGAAAGACCAATAATGCTAACAAAAACTCTGTTGACCGTGATATTTGCACCGGAGAACGTGGGCTGGTGTGGATGAGGTGGTCCGCAGTCGAAGTGTGCGAACCCGTTCTCGATCTTCCCGTCATGAAGAGCAGCAGAAGGTTCCGGAATTGTACACGACCAATATCCTTCGGTCCTGCCTTCTTGCGTGGCAAGGCTCATGGCGATCTCCACCCTATCGTTTGGGAGCTCTACTCTACAAATGACGAAAATGAAGCAAAGGAGCGTGACTGCTTTTTTACATACGTATGACTGCTGCATACTATTGAAGTTCCTGAAAAGAGCGATTTTGCGGCTCGGCTCCCAGCTGTTAACTCGTCTAAGCTCGTTTAAGCATAAATGAGAAATTTTGTCGGCAAGGCAGGTGTGACACACGCCAGTGATGCCACGGGGTTACTATCACAATTTATTGGTTATCGCATACGATCTGTTATGCTACTGGGGTAATCATTTACTCGTACTTACTGTATAAACCGCTTTTGTCTTTCGAGAATCACATCGCTCATAGGCTGATTGGATTTTGGTGTCTGCGGTACGTTGCACGAGGTCGTAACGAGGTTCGCCAGTTTTTTATGAAGACTATCAGCAGTTTTGACGGAAAACACGTTTTCTGTGCGGTTACCAGTGATCTCATACAATTCGGTGCGCTTAATCTCGTCACCAATAACAACAACCCAGTTGGTGATGTTCATCTGTCTTGTACGGTCTAGTGCAGCGCTCAGTGAGCTCGGGCAGTAAGGAACGGGGTTGGAGTCACCGTCGGTTACAAGTAGATTAATGTTGGGTGTACCGCTTGTTGGAAGATTATCATCATGAAAGGCGCTTGCACACCATTCAAAAGCGCTGCCTGCGCAGGTTCCGCCATTAGGATACCGAGACTTGGAGCTAGCCATGATAGTTCACTTCAGGTGATTAGAAGATATGTTGAAGGGCGCCACAAAGGAGACGTTGTGCGAAAAGACGATAAAGGCCAGGTGCACCTGCCACAAGTCAAACGTTAACATTTACTTACTGCAGAAGAACGCTAAGTTTCCCGCAGCAGCGCTATATGGAAAGCATGTCCAGATATAGTACCTCTCCAAGTTTGGTTTCATCAATTATGTTCCAGACAAATTCAAGAGAACGGTCGTAATCTTCAGGTTCTACCGGACCTATCCAGCATGATACACATGTTCATCCGATTCGAGCAGGGGGTGTTAACTGCGCAACTGTCTTCCAAATACTTGATCTCTTCTGGCGAAAGGTCAATACCATAGTACTTTCTCCAGTAACCGGCATGTGTCTCGAATGAGTGTCTCCTTCGTCCTCCAGAGCCAGTAGCATGCGGAGTGCCAGACCAGAGTATATTGGCTTGCTCAGACTGTCCATCGTCGTTTCTTCGGAATTCGTCCAGTGGATTGAAAGACTGTTTTTGGCAACAATGTACATGTGATCCAAGTCCGGAAACTGGTCCACTTGCATTGTAGTTTCCCATAGCTTTTCTGAAATCTGAACCGAATGGTTACTGCTGCGATGTGGCCCTTTCACTGCAGGAAACTCACGGACACTCTCACCTGCCAGACATTTCCTTTATTACCGTCAAAATCGCTGCGTTTATACGACAACACGCAAGCTGTGCGGCGCAAAAAATCTTTGTCGTCTCCGAAGTATGTTTTGATGCTAGTGATAACGCCATCAACAACATCTGATTCATGTGCCCCGGGTTCTCGTGTCATATCAACCGATGTGTGCAGCGAAGAGATGACGCACGACCGCACACCGAGCAACAATGATGTCCCTACTGGGAGCTTCTTGGACGTCGACGATCATGAAATCAACGGAAAAGACTATATACTCCGGAATTAACAATGACCTGCAAGAAACTACTGAGGCAAACGGAATATAATGACAGCGTGACAACGACAACCAGTTCCTCAGCTTAATCCTCAGTCGTCAGATCAGTTGGTAGGATAGTAACTGAGGACAGTTATTGTTTTACGAAAGCACCGAAAGATCACAGAACCATAGCGGCCGGTCTGGTATGACCTTTAATATATAACAAGTGTGCGATCTAGAAAAGCGTACGCCGTAGACAGTTGTTGCTCTTATGAGCACTAGCCGTTAACACGATCAACCGTACGAGCAAGGGAAAGTTCTGCGACCCAACCCACGTACCCCTCGCCGTTACGTAATACTTGAATTTCTCATAAGAGCTTGGTATCGGAAAGGCTACCATGGCAGGAGCAAAGAATTCAAATGCTCACAACTTTTCGCCGCTAACAGCGGGTAGGAAACGAAAGGTTGCTGCACACTCGTGATCACCAGAATTTGTAGACTTTTATTGGAATAAGTCTGATATTTATCGGAATATTTAGAGTACATTTGAAAGGGTACTCTCAGTTGTAACGCTGCAGACACGAGCAAAGCTTGTAGCTAAACAGGATGGCATTTTAACTTACTAGTCATGAATCGCACTACCCTGGGGCAGTTACCACCACCATCATCGTTATGATGTAATATTAACGAAGACTTCTTCACAGCACAGACAAAAGCAAATGAATAACAGACACAATACGTATAACTGTACTTTTTAATGAACTGAAACCGCCAACTTAATTGGTAATTCATTTGATATTCTGTAGCCATTTTACGCATATTTGCTGGGAGAGACATTTTTAACTGTACGAGTACATACGCAGATAGAAATTACCGTGCTGTGCGTTTTCATGCAACACTTACCGTATTATCTGATTCCATTGCCATGTGGTTTACAATCCGTGCTTAATTAATAGGAAATTGTTGTTCGAGCCGTTAAACACCGAACTGCTTATTATGGAGTAATGATTACTGCGGCACCCCCGTACTATAAATCTGATGAAATAAAGAAACGTCAGCCATCATTAGTCGTCAGAAAGTGGAGAACTGTCCGCTACCAGTGGCACATCATGTAGCTGAACTCAATTCAATCCTTGCTCAAGTTAAACTAGACAAAAACGCCGTGATCACAACCACATTTATGAATTCACGACAACAACAACGTTTTTCGTGCATTACACAAACAGGCCAATACAGTACCAGATATTTCCAGTTTACTTGATTAAGATGGCTACTGGTAAGACGTGTAAAGATTAGTACCATATAAGGAAATCCGTTTCATATAGCGACTGCCCATCTTCATCTGACTGCACAGTGGTTCACCTGACAATTTATTGCCTTCAAAACATCATACGACTCGTGTTCCCTGATAATTGAGCAGCTGCAGCTCACATCTCAGGATGTACTGTACAATGCCGCTCCTATGCTGTTACTCATTTCCATACCTATGTTATTACTCACTTTCCGTAAGCTAAAAAAATTTCATTATGATGTAGCGATTATGCGGCACACGTCCGACTGAAATCATTATTTTCAACGTGTGGACCATTGCATTAATCATAAATGCCTTGAGGCTGCATGTACATTAATATTACACCTGTACTGTACTTTGTCAAAAACATGGTGCGTACACACTACATAAACATTCTAGTTTGCTGTACTGTACACGGTCGATTGGTTTACCACATCAAATCATTCTTGTTGATTTTACGCGCCGGTATTATGTTATACACTTAACTATCACCTAATCAGTATGCAAAGGAAATGTCTAGTGATTTATGTCTTTCACGTTTTGGTATATGGAGCATACTGCGATATAGCCAGTATTGCAGCGGTTGATCTGACCACACAACCAGGCGCAGTCGGTGAAAATGTAGTCAAAGCAGTTGTTAACAGGATTAGGAAGGTTTTTACTGACGACAAGGATATGTTGAAGCGGATGGCCTGTGTTATATCCAACTACGGCACCGATGTTAAATCCGGAGGAATCTGGCAGGTTTGTTTCCTTGTATTATTTGGAGACAAGTGTATATGGGAAATCTTGAATACTGTTAATTTCTCATCAGATTCAAAATTGACCAAAATTTTGTGTGCGCTGGATAAGCCCAGTCAAACATGAGTCCAACTTGAAATAAGCGAACGACGATGCAACAGTTTAAGTCATTATGCAGCTAACTTGTAAGAGCATAGTCATCCTCACGCGCCAGACGCATTGTAGAACACCACAATACAGAGCGTTTATGACCATTGGCGGTATTCTGCATTTTGCAGTATTGTAAGTTGTGCCGGTACGGCGGTACATAGCTTATCACATGCATTTACGCAGTCGTCGTTGATAGTGAGTAACGTACGTGCAAGTACGGTGGTACCGTAGTATGCAGATGCAGTTCGCTTTTCCTATGAGGATTAAAAGCAGAGCAATGGCTGTAGTACGGCTGCAAACTACACAGCGTTAGTTACTGCGATAGATGTCAATCTTCTGTAGTTCTTCTTTTCATGCAATCAGGCTTGCAAACTCTTCGCGCAAACCTGCCGTACAGCTCTTCCCTTGCAGATTACCCCGGAAATGTTCGAAGGCACAAAGCTATCCAAATACAACAACCTGATTTGGGATGATCTGGGTGTGAAATGGAACGAGACACACACTGATCACCTAACAATACCGCTTGTTGCTGGCTTAGCCGCTCGTTTGATACTCAGTGTGGGAGAGACCAACGGCGAAGCGATTCCCGATAGCGTGACAGATCAGGCTCATTACTGGCATAAGTATTTCAATAGCGCTGTCGATCCGCAGGTTACTTCACATGAAATGTGGAAATGCCGGAGCATGCGCTGTCTTGGTAGGATGGATCTTTGCATAATGATGGACGCATCTGGCAGCATCACAGAAACCGATTTTCAGCGCTCGCGGGAGTTTGTCAGGGATCTGCTGAACGAAACCGCCAATGAAAAAGTAACGCTAATTACCATCTGAGTATCGTACCCGACGTAACGTGCAGTAGACGAAAGAGTACACAGTGCGTTTTGCAGGTTCGTACCGCCTTGATGGTGTTCTCAAACGTGCCCCGTCTGGTGTTTTCTTTCAACAGCAGCAGCACCGACACTGGTAAAGCTGTTATGGATCCTGAAAGAAGTTACCATTTTGGCGATAATACGCACACGGCAGCTGCTGTGCAGCACTGTATGGATCTATTCGACAGCTTCTCAGGACATAGTGACGGTATTCCCAAGATCAATCTATTGTTAACGGATGGCCAGTCCAACGGTCCAGCTGGAGATAGTCTCACAAAAGTAGCACCTCTGGCTGCCAAGAAAGGTATCCTATCTTATGCCATCGGGGTCGGCAAGGACCTGAACGAGACAGAACTACTGCTGATCGCCGGCTACAAGAGAGATCACATCTTTTATGCCAATAGTCACACTGGATTGGCCGATAAAATCTCGCAGCTGAACCAGGTGACGTGTTTGGCTCCACAGACTCTTCGTGCAATTAATACGACCCTACCGGATATAACGACCCTACCGGTTACACTGGAAAAGTCCCAGACCCACATCTTGCTGTACGGTAACTTTTTCACATCATTCAGAAGTAAAAGTGCTTCCTTTTTGGAATGACTGCAGTAGCTCAGCTGTATGAATAACACAGCAAAGCACTAATTATTTATAGTAATGTTTGTATGCAGGTTAAATTTACCGGAACCTGGACTGGAAATCGGCGTAGATGTCTCGGATGGTGATGTTGACGTCTACTGGGCGTATGATTACGAATACCCATCAGAAGCTGTGCACGATGGCAAGATTACGGACGGAAAGGGGTATATTTCTTACAAACCTCCACCAAGCAGTTGGAAAGTCCGGGATTGGTCTTCAGCAATACAAGCTGCTTTTGTATATATAAGTATTGTTGGTTTAAAAGAGCACAATGTCTATAATTTTTCCGCAACTTCAAGAGCGGCAGCAGAAATTCTCAAGCCTGTGATAGCGGTTCATGGACACATGCGATTTTCTTTTCATCTGCATGATACTGTCAGTTCCGGCATATTCAGGTTCGGTCGATGGGAAATGTGTACAACTGCTGTGATGCTTTTGACGAGCCTTGTACTCTGAATTTCCAGAGGATATATCCATTTCATTGAGTTTCATAAATTTTTTTATTGATCTGTGAAACGGCTGCTGTTTGTAATCACAGTTTATCAACAATTGCCAACAGAGAAGCATTCTAATAAGCATTCGCGGCCATGTTATCTGACATTCGTTTGTTTTAACAGTGTGTACTGATAAACCGTATTTAAGAGCCCACATATGCGTCGACAGCCTGCAGGCTGCAGTCGCGAAAAACTACTGTATGCATCTTCTATCGTTGAAAATTTTCCTGTGTAAGATGGTACGTAAAGGCCAGCATCTTGGCATCGTTCCATAACTCTAACTGTGGTGAATGCAACGTTGCATCTTTTTGTGGCAGTCCTTAACACAGAGCAATCAGAAGCAATAACAATTTTATTGCTGTTCGCTTCTGCCATCCTGTTCCATTGCCTGTAATTTATTCCCAGTTTACGAGATGTCACAGCGTTCTACTTCCGACCCTGGATTTGCTGTTTTACTGCATCGTTTCGTCAGTCAGCGCTTCATACTGCCGTCAGCCTCTATTAACCTTCGGTCAATACGCCATGGACATCCTTGTGAACAGGAACCTCTTACGCGGTTAGGTACAAGCCGGGAAATGAACTTTGGCGTTGACATCATTATCAGATCTGTTTGTCGGTTCATGCCTATTTAATACTGCGTGATCACTGCTCAGCGCTTCACCGGCATAAACACATTAGATACACGAGGCCGTGGGAAAACGATGCATTAACAGTTACTGATGGTATACCTTGTAGATGAATATAATTTGAGCTAGCGAACGACTGAATCATTACAATGAAAAAAGTTCTAGCCTTCATTCCGTTTTCGCTACTATTACACATTTCGCGGCATTTTCGCCAGTCTTTACCAGCTCAGATGGCGCCGTGATCGTGTATGCCTCTCGTTTTCTCCGACAATTCCAAGCATTTGAAATCGTCGTTTCTTCCAAGCATGCTGAAGATGTGGATATACAAGCCATTATTCAGGGCGGAGATGCCCATTTTGCCTTCGAGAGCTTACGGCTTCCAGCTGGACAACAGCGGACTATCAAACTACAGGTTCAAAGTGCCATAGACGCTTCTAGTTAACCGCTCCCCGTGCGTAAACGTGAGCGTAAGCTCACTCGTATCCTTTGCAGATCGGAGCACTGGCAACAAGTAACACGTACCATCTCAAGCTGTCAGCAGTTCCGCACTCTCGCTCATGGACCAGAACAAGTTCGGACGAATTGGAGTTGGTGGTGGATGAATCGCTTGTGTTGATTCAGCTGGATAAGCCCATTTACAAACCAAGTGATACAATTGGTTACCGAGTGATTGTACTAAACTCCGAATTGAAGCTGAATGAGAACGTGGAAACGATTGACATTCGGCTGCGCGTAAGATTTTTCCCTACGTTATTTAAGTCGCTGTGCGGTATGTAAGTAAGTTTGTTTACTTTATCAAAATAATGTATGCTACAGAACCCGAAAGGAAACGTCACGGACCAACATCAAAATAAGCAAATGACTTTCCATGACTGTACGTTGATTTAATTTGACATCAGCTTTACCTGCACTAACTTCAGCTCCCCGACTTTGCCATAGATCCGGGATATTTCGAAGGATTCTTCGGTCTACCAAACCTTGACGCAGAACTTGGAACTTGGACCATTGAAGTCGCTGGAGCAAACATTGGCATTGTGACGAAGAAGCTTGGCGTGCAATATTACAGTGCGTTTTCTTTTACGACTTTGACAGTGGCATGTAAAGAAACTATTGCTGATTGTGGCTGTTGTACTGTTTAGAGCTGCCTTCGTTTTCACTGGAGATGGAACTGCCATCGTCCGTACACGGAACGCAACGGATATTACCGACAACTTTCTGGTTGAAGTACGTTTTTGCTTATACAAGGGATCGCAGCAACAACGTACTTGCGAAACCGTGTTTGCATCATTACAGGGATCAGCTCGGAAATCCTATTTCGGGGACCGTAGCGCTCGAGATTGATAACGGTGTCAGCAATCCTAAGATATTTACGCCTGCAGTAAGCACGCAAAGATGTATAACGCATTTTTCTTACATTACGAACTTGTTTCCGTACTTGGTGCCTTTTGTTTACAGGATGTGAATGGGGGGTTAACAATCGAGTACTCGTTAGATCTAACATCAGTGCACAGAGAACACTGTGGGTCAAACAAGTCCGGCAGACGATACTTGAATATAACGGCTCACGGTGTCGAGAGTTTCACTAAAAGGAGCGTAACGGTTCAAAAAAGCATTCCGTATCACTGCCACCCGTTCAAGATAACGGGAACGATTTCTTCGACGTACTTCCAACCGGGCGCGGAAACCAACGCAACCATTCGTGTCCTAGGCCACGATGGAAAGAAGCATCGCTTCCAATTCGGGAACTCCTGGTCAAAGCAACAGTTTTCGGGAAAACAGTTGGACGAGGAAGGCCAACAGTTGCAGGAGGAAGGTAAACCTGCGGAGCTGACGATCTTAGAACCCGTCGTCATCGAAGGCTCCGTCGTAATTGTGCCGTTCAAAACATCTGGCCATGCGAACTCTGTCGAGATCACTGTAACGATCCAACATGTAACACAGACGCTAAAGTTTTCCGCTCGAGGCGGTCATGCAGAATTGACAATGGATACGACACGGAAGTACCGCGCGGGAGATGAGGTCAAGTTCGCATTAACATGTACTCAAGGCTGTTCGCAAATGGAATACATGGTGAGGGTGAAAGGTTCTGGTGGAGAGCATGGTTATCATGTTTAAGTTATTTACAGGTCGTGTCGCGAAATGGTATTCTCTTTACTCGGACAGCGGCCATTGTAGGCGAGGCTAGTGGGCAGTTATCGGTGACCGTTAGTCCTGATATGGCCCCAGTGGCAAAGATTGTTGCGTACTACCTGAAGGGCACGGAAGTCTTTAGCGCCGGTGGGGAATTTCGGGTGGCGGAAGCGTCTACAGTACACAGTGTAAGTCGAAACCACTACAGTCTGGTTTTTGGTTTTGCAGTACGCTGTCCGATCATTGCAATTAATGCGTTGTTAAGCCCATTGCAACGCTATCATTCATACATTCACCGAAGACTCTAGACTTGCATTTCATAAGAATCTCAAGGCAGAAGTAGGTATGGCGAGTGTCTGAGCTATAGCATATTCTTGAGCGGAAAAGTGCAGAGCTAGCTAGTGTTTGCCGGCCGATATTCCATGTCCACTAAGTGGTTTCTATATCATCGTAAAGCACAGCATCCTGTCTGTAAACCTGACAGGAGTCTGCTGTTCTAATAGCTGGATGCAGATTTTTCCGGCATCGTCTTTTGTACTGAATAATAACCCTTATGTAGACAATAAACCGCCAGTGTGATCTTTGCTGAGCATTTGCATATTTCGTTGTTCATAAACTACACAGGTCGTAGTTTCTTGATTGACTGAATCGTCCACAACAAATTTAAGCACTCAAGCTGAAAGCTAATGTTTTGGCACGTTTTTGCAGATGCAGTTATCCGTGCAAACAGCTGATTTCTCCCGTACTTACATTCTGCCGGGACGAGGAAGTAAAGCATTCGTGCAAGTAGTCGCGCCACCAAAATCTCTCGTT
>JAQGAU010001456.1:0-19249 GCA_034698045.1 Paramacrobiotus richtersi | reverse complement strand
TTCGTTTTATTTTGTTTAATTAGGTATTATTGCCTTGCGTCGTTTGCCGCTCTGGTGTGCTACGTCGAATACGAATTCAAAATTGTGTTGGTGCACAAATCGCTTCGGATGAAGTACATGCATATGGAAGATACGTGTTTGATCGGTAAGGACACATTGGCTCGACCTTTTAAGTTTTTGTATATCCCTGATTATACTGTCATATTCGCAGACATGCATACGATTTTCTCACACAGTCAGCTTGTTTTGTTTATTGGCAGATTCCGCGACTGCTCGCAGTTTGGAGCTTCTGACAAATACACAAGATTCGAATCAGAAAAAGGAATGCCTTTTCGGATTACTGGACCATACGAAGACGTATGCTGGTGGACGTCTGTTGCGAACGAATCTGCTCCAGCCCTTCACTAAACTGGAAACGATTAATATGCGTCTGGAGTGTATCGAAGAGCTAATCATGTCGGAAGAAATGTTTTTCGGACTTCAGCAACTGCTTGGCCGTTTCATCGATGTCGAAAGAGTTATCTGGTTTCTTATACAGGTATAGGTTTATCATAAAAAAGACCAACATTTTTTAGCTGCAGTTACCTAATATTTTGAAACGGTTAAAAGGTGCCTAAGAAAGATACTGTTCGGGAATCCGAGCGGCACATTGGATCTTTCATCCATCTGAAGCACGTTCTTGGGCTCGTTGAACCACTACGCGAATGCATAAAAGAGAGCAAAAATGCGCTCTTCCGCGGATATTACGAACTTCTGTGCGACAGCCGTTACGAAGAGATGCGAAACGTGATCGACGTATTGATCCATCCCGAAACCAAATACGAGAAGGGCACATTGCGGATGAAAACACAAAAATGCTACGCCTTGAAAGTCAGTAGCGGAAGTCTGTAAAAATGAAACCTCTTGCATAAATTTTGGTTCTTTTTCCAGCCTCACATCAATGGATGTCTTGATGTCGCCCGATTGCTGTATTCGGAATCTGTGGACGATGTTTCTGGTATAGTCTTTTTGCGGCCTTTTTTCCAGCTAATCCACATTAAATCCAAACAGATTTTTGCAGATATATTTCACAATACGTTTTTGTATTTATAATATAGCACGCTGTTTGTAAAATCACATTTTCTGAGATAACTGTCTTTTTAGCGCACGTGAATGCTTTGGCTGAACAACACGGGCTGCCTTTACAAGTTGGGTATGAAGCCGGCCGGGGGTTTTGCATTCAGCTGCATAGTGGCCCTAAGAATCCGGTTGATCTGACCACACTGCCACCGGAATTCCTGTATGTTACGAGAAGACGAAATATGATCACTTTCACAACAAAAGATCTCGTAAGTTTCCATTTAGGCTTTAGCATATTGATCCCGTTATAGGAATGAGTTCAGTTGCTTATTTGACCGACGTTCTGGTTTACAGATGTTTTTGAACGGTAGGATGCATATGACTTTTTTCGGATTCCGCTGTTCGTATACTGGCTTACTGAATACACAAATTATTTCAGAACGAAGTTCCGAATGCATTCGCGACATTTTTATCCTAAGCGATGAGTAAGAACAGCTATGATCGAAATATCTGGCATATGCACTCTGATGACCCCAAACATGTGATGACCTTTCAGAATGCTGAAACATGCGCACGATTCGCTGCGACCGTTTATAGGATGCCTGTACGAACTGACGGAGTGTGTCGCCACAATCGACGTTATTGTATCGCTGACCCATGCTTGCTCGTTGGGCGAATATGGTGCGGATGCAGAATTACTTAACGTTGTTGTTGATTCTTGACAGAGAGGAGTGTGCTATTTATTACACATATTTTCTATTTATTGTTAGTTCGTCCACGATTTCATGGAGCACTGGTTCTGGAACAAAGTCGTCATCCCGTGTTGGACAGAATTTTGGCTCAGCAGCCCGTTCCAAATAATGCGGTAATTTTTTCACAATTATTTACCGCCGCAGCTCCATATCATCTGAAAGTTACAGTTGTGTAATAGTGAATAACTGCACGTATAGTTTTTAATTGGCTTTCATCGCTTTGCAGTTTATCGACGAAAGCAATAATTTTCTCGTGATCACCGGGGCAAATATGGTGAGTTTCCGTCCCTTTTTATCAACGTATATAATTAGAATATAATTATAATGAACTCGCTTGTGGCTGCATGCACGCGGACTGAACCTGACCTTGAAACTGTAGGCTGGTAAAACTACTTACCTGAAGCAAGTGGCCCTACTGCAAATCATGGCCCAGATTGGTTCTTATGTGCCGGCTACCTTCGCATCCTTTCCGATTTTCGAGCAGATCTTTTCCCGTTTTGGATCCCGTGATGATATTGCTTCAAATGCTTCCACTTTTATGATAGAGGTACGCTGAAGTTGCGCTACACAAGCCGGTCGTTAATCTACCGCAATGTGATTGCGTTTGCCCGCTATATATATGTACAGTTTTGTCCATTAACGACTACACGATAATTATGATACAGGTCGTCGAAAATATTAAACCGCATGCACTTTAAGGTTACACAGTACAGCCTACGGAAAGGTTACCAAAGCAGTTATATTGCGTTTCAGAATATTTTCTGATTGTAGATGCGGGATATGTTCCACATTTACACCCAGGCTAACGAGAGAACTTTGGTTCTTATAGATGAACTTGGGCGCGGTATGAATTAAAAAATGTTACTCACGAGAGTCCTTTGTGCGTTGGTCTTTCTCATATATATCTGTCAATTTGTTACAACGATAGAAGTATACAGAGTACAATTACAGCAATCGTTCCCTTTTCCCGCACTGCGGCCATACCCTTTTACTCATATCGTGTAACTGTACTTATACTTTGTAATTACGTGTTATATTTGACATTAAAATAATGCATCGTAAAAAGAAGTGTAACTGTAAACACTTGTCCATTGTCAGGTACGAGTCCAGAAGAGGGTGTCGCTGTGTGCTGGACACTGTGCGAGCAGCTGTTGCTGACAAAGGTATATTTTATTTTCTGTAATTATTCAGGATCCTTGCATATTTTACTTGCTTTCGAAAATTTTGCTGTAACTCACAGCCAATTACGACTGTCGTGTGTTTCCGTTACATTAGGCAACGACGCTCTTTGCCACGCATTACGAACAAATCTGTGACCTGCAGCACCTGTACCCGAACGTTCATAAGTGGGTTGTTCTACGCATCGACCCTGATTAATCTTTGTATTTATTTAGGGTGTATTTACACTAGTGTTAACTTCAAGACCATTGTTGCGCAAGATCCCACAAGTCAGACTAGGAAACTGGTGTATACGCACGAAATGGTGGATGGTCCATGTCTGGACATCAGCTACGGTAAACACCCGGCAGTTTTTTCAAGCTGCAGTTTTGGTAGGAAATCACGAGCTGCTTTTAGGAATTGCCCTTGCCGAAGCCACTTCCTTGCCTCCTTCGATCACTCGGAAAGCCATGGATATGTTGGAAAAAATTCGCCGAATCAAATTCGTAAGAATGGGTTATCCTGGATTTAAATTCTAATTTAAACATCGCATGTTTATTTTTGCTGTGCTTTTATTACAGGAGAGGTGCAAGTTGTGATTTATTAACGAATACATGTGAATTTCAGCGATTGGGTTTTTCAAAATTAATATGCTTGTAGTTTACATGGCAGGGTTAATTCAGTTGTCTTAGGATATTGAGAGACACTGTGTTGTCCATTGCAGACAATGGGGAAAGATGAAGAGGAATTCCGGAAGCGACAAATCGACTGTCGCTATGCGAACCGTGTTATTCAGCTGGTGCACAACAAGTCCCTTCCTTATGACGATATTGTCGCCTGCTTGATGCAGATCAGAGCTGATTATCAGACCGAACTGGCTATTCTGGAGCATCGACGTTCGCCAACTCCCGATATGGACCGACCACTCGCTGTTCCCGAAGATACCCTTCCCGGTGAAGATGCACCAGCGAAAATGGACGGTAGCGCAGCTGAACCATCTGAGGATATCAGTGAAGGTCAGAATTTAATTCTGAACAAACCGAGATGGCGATGTCAATTCAAGCTGTATTTTGGATTTTTTAGACAACATCAACGATCGACCGGCATCCCGATCAGAATGTAAGAGCCGGGAGTTGGCTAATGATCTTGTCTCCAAGCAAATTTTCTTATAGATTTCCGCCCACAAGCTCCAGAACCTGATCGTGAAGTGGTGCAACAGGAGAATCGCACGCCTAGCCTATCACCGTTGCTGTGAACGCCCTTTTGACGTTCTTTCATATCCGCATCTCTCGGTTCTTCTAGAGTCCATAGCAATATATTTTATTAGTTGTTATCGTAGTCGGAAACCTTGTTCATCGTGGACCTTACTGATCTGGTTTCGTGGAGCAGTTCACGTTTTTTCCCCCGTGTTTTACTGGAAAACATCTAACAATCTGTATATAAATTAGGTAAAGCTATTCATGAAGATTTCGAACTTCCGGTTTCTCTTGCGTATGCGTAATAATTCTATACTAATAATTGTTATATGAATCCAGAAAACTGAACTTTTCTAGACATTTTTTTCATGTTCGATAACATCCATATCGTTTACTCACAGACAACAAATGCATAATTTATGTTGTTTAAACACAAAATATCGGATCGGCTAGAATGCCGCTAGATCGGTAACTGATGACGACTGCCTCACTCATAAATACAGAAAACAAGACTGCAGCCGCTTTCTGGCACTGTCACAGACTAAATTCACAGAAAACTAAAACAACATGAAATAAAAATGGTTCAATCAAACCGCGCCAAGTTTCAAAATTCTTTGACATTTTGGCTCAAGTTAAGTTTCGCGAAACTATTTCTTAAAAAGAACGATTCCAGTTTGATTTCCGCATAGGCACTCCGGTCCATGTAGCTCTTAACTAAACCGGCAAGCACTTCGTATACTCCTTTGATTGCTCCATTATTCCATTTTTCCAGTTCATTTTTCAGCATGTCTATAATAAAAAAATATCGAATGCCACAACCTGCTAAATGAAACGAACAGTCGTGCCATACAGTGTATGTATGAAATTTGATCTACAGTCATCTCTAACCTTTCACAGTTTGATTCTTGATCTTCTCAATTGTCCGTAATGGGTCAAATCCATTCCTCCAGTAGCTTAACTGGAAGTACAGATCCCTTTCCGTGAAATCTCCCCGCATTGGTGATTGATTGCATTCTGGGCACAGAGGTCGACCGCGAACACATCTGGGCATAAAGTTGCACTGGAAATGGCAGTTTATATTTTCACAGGTCAGTTCCACCTGAAAATACCAGTTCGATGAATTGCGCGCCGGATTAATTTACTTGACACAGCATTATGTTTATGCATACACGCACATTATAATAACGCTGAATGATGCGACTGATCTCCAGAACCAAGGTGTTCTGAATACGTCGGAAGTGATTCATGGGGATTTCGTCACAGGAACCACATTTGGCAAGGCTGAGGAAAAATTTCCCGTCCTACAGAGAAGACAACAAAAATCCATACATTAATGTTAATAGCGTACCAGAACGTTCCAAATATACATATCACGTGTCACCGAAAAATTATATCCTGATGGCACACATACGATTTAATAAGATATTTAAAATAAATAAATAAACGAATGAAATCTACGATTTTTACCGTATCACAAGCTGAAAAGATGTTAAAATCGGAACACTGATTTTATCGTTATTTGATTTGCATGCCGAAATCAAGAAAGTATACAAAGAAAAGTAATATTTTCCATGTATATTGTACCAATATAAACCATAAGTATCATAAGTCAATATCGTGTTCGAGCTACTGCCAAATAAGCACATAATATATAATTAAACTGCTTATTAATAAAACAAAAACTTACTTTTTCGTAAACGGGCTCACTTAATTCCCACCGCTCGTTGCACTGAGGACAGGCGATCTGGAGGGACTGGCAGTTCCGATATAGTTCACTGTCCGGTACAGCTCCCGCAGTATCGTCCTCGTGGACTCGAACGATAAAGTGGTGAGGGAACATGGATTTGTCCACGCCGAGCAACTGCGCAATGGTCGCCGAATCCAGCCCGTCAACATACTCGCACATTCGGTTGACCACCTTATGCACCTGCTCCGCCAAGTAGTACTGCTTGTCAATGGTCAGACTGCCGTTACTGGACACCAACTCTTCCACATGATACGCTCGTTGGGTGTGGGGGATCTTCTGGCCGGGTACGGCAACAACATTGGGCGGCAATTCGTTGCAGATGATATAGCGTACGTAATCGCCCGCTTGCAACTTTTTGGCATTGCGAACCGATTCATTCCATCGCAGAGCGACCTGAACGTGTGGTAGGCTCTTTGCATCGCTGTATTTCGATGGATCTTTTGTGAGTTGCTGCAGAAGACCACACACAAGTTATCCAGTTGCGCACGACAATTAATGCGCACATAATCAAATATTAAAGAAATGTTATAGATATGCGTAAGTCTAAAAGAAGAAACTCTGAAAAAATAACTGGCTAGTAAGTACATTTTCGAACCGAAGTTGTACGAAACACGACATACGCACCCGGGTAATTACATACAAATCCACATCTGCCAGGCTGAAATTGTTGACTTTTTCGCTGATGTTCCGCAGTATGCCCTGAATCTTCTCCAGCGTCTCAGGAATACCTTGGATGCTCAGAATCTGGTTGACGACCTCACTGAGTAAAAGAAATACCGATCAAGTACAGAACAATTTTTGCGGATGGATAACCAGCAGACACACACACAGGTTAAGCCAACTTGAACTTGAAGAAATGAAATACCTGCCAGCTTGACGCGCCAGTTCGCTCCAGTCACGGCGCACAATTTCGAGCCCTTTAATCTCTTCGTAGTACTTGATTTCATTCTTCTCTCTTTTCGCCACCAGAGCCGCATATTTTTTCTTTTGCAGCAACAACAGTTTGCGGAAGATTCCATCGATGCCGAGTTCAAGGCAGTTGTACTGCTTTCCAACTTTGGCGCGAATCTGCAATCAACTAAAATCTCAGTCACAATTCTTTTACAGCAACCAATTCGGTGACATACAAAATTGCGAATGACGGATTTCTATCTGATGCATTATTGTCCGCACGATTCAGCAGGCATTTCCGTTTGTAAATAACAACCAGTCGAAAAAGAAATAATAATAAAGAATTAAGAAAATGTCATAAGATTTTGCCTGCTTCTTCAGCGTTTTTAAAATTTGTACGTATTTTAGTCGTTGGTGTCTGGTTCCCTGGCCGTAACTTTTTAATGCGGTATCTGACAACACACAGTACTGCACTATTAACTGAAGTTTTCGGTATTTAACAACATCTGACCTCGTTGCCCTTTTCCAGCACTTTGTCGTACTCGTCCAAATGGGTATTAATCATAATGGAATCCGTATCCCCGTATATAACCTCCAGACCTAGCTTTTCCACAAGTTCCTTGGTATTTTGCAAAATCTGTAATATATGGACCGTCAGTTCATCAACTTAGCACAGATCGCATAAACCAAAGCAATCTGGAAGTCGGTGAACATCTTCAAATGGCGAATATCTTACAATTAGCACAGCATACATTCCCTCAAGTTTTGTCCACAATTTCGCAAACAACTGAATTTTCCAGAAAAGCAAACAGTATGAAAACGGTTAAAATAAGGAAATTTATCTGAATAAATGTACAAATTTTCAGGTGATTAAGATATCGAATCATCATTTTCATGCACACAAACCAACCAAACAGAAAATTTTCTACAGTCGTTCCAGTGCTATACTGATGCGTAACAGCAATTCTCACCTCTCTTCCTTGGGAAGTAATCAAAGCAGCCAAAGGTCGAGCGTAAAAGCGAGAACTGGTGAAGCCCAGACATCCATACATACTGTTGGCGGTCAGCTTCAGTGCTTTCTGTCGTATTTCCAACTGAAAAACCCAACGGAATTATTTATAGACAATCAAAATCAACTTCATATTAATAGCTTCCAACCTGTTTCAAACGTTCGGACTGCTTATTCCGTTCAGTTTCCGCCTTGATTTCAGTCTTAACGGCTCTCCGATCCTCCACAAGGCGGTAAATCTCAGCCGGCAGTACACCCCTCTTAGCAAATTCATCTCTGCCCAGTTTGTCCGGCAGTTCGGGGATAACATCAGCATTTTCATCCGACAGCACCGAACGATCAACGGTGGTGAAGCAAATGTTATACTCCTGAATGATCGACGGGTATAGACTGTTGAAGTCCATGAGCAGAATGAAATGGTCATGCAGGCCTACAATATTACAAAAATAAGAAGATACTGAAAAAGGAACAAAAATGCTAAACCAACCTTTCTTCGGCTCGAGCACCAAGCCACCAGCGTAGGCTGGTTTCCGCTTGCCGGCAGTGGTCACTTCCGGTTGAACTGTGTCCGGCTCCATTTCCGTTTCTTCGTCATGAACGTGCTCGTCCTCTTCCACTGTCTCTGGCTCACTGGATGGCTTTGCTTTTTTCAGCTGTCTCTTTTGGTGTATCTTGAACTCCTTATCCGGACAAATGTAACCTTTTTCGGTGAATGCGTGGAGCAGTAAGAATTCGTTGCGTTCGGCTCTCCCTCCAAGCAGCGTGCGGGACTAGAAAACAAAAATAGTTCAACACTTTCACAAACGATCTCACGGAGGGATTACTGTTACCGGGTCAAACAAAATCAGAAGCAGTTGTGATATTATAAATTATTTTATCAAAGATCTTAAATAAACTGGAGCACGTGTGTATAAGCGTGATCCCCATTCTATACGAAACCTCTCCCCCCTATACGAAACTCTTAACTGAATATTACACAAACGATCCCTGTGGAAACACATCTTACTAAGATATTCCCGGCAAGTTTGGTAATCTGGAGTGCCAACGGAATGGTATCCAGTTCCGTCATGATCCGTAGGACAAATTCAGCATCAATCAGTGTCAGTTTGACGAGAAGTTCCAGATGTTCTGGCGATCTACAAGTGCAAAACGGTTGACGGTAACTGCTAAACGAATATTGATGCCTTATTCTCGTGCAAAGATACAACTGACATGTGAGTGCAAGTGTACACTAATTGTAAGTGTGCAGCCACAAAATTAAGTAATAACAATCTCTACCTGTACATCTCCTTGATGAGGTCACTGTCCAAATCATCTCGCTTTTCCTTAAGCACGTCCGAGACGAGTTCAGTCAAATCGTAGTTTTTCAAGTGCACCAGTTCTTGTGCGGATAGCTTCACATCCACCACCAAACGACCAGCAGTAACCACTTGCATAGCATTGCGTCCCTATCAAAAACATGGTGATCAAGCACAAGCCTTTGAATATTAACAGGCTTTCCATCTCGCCGCGAATTCAAAACGTAGTAGTTAAATTAGGAACAAAATAAAACCACAAAACAAGTCACAAAGCAGCGAAAGCACTGTAAGTCAGTGTTCAATACAGTAACATGAATTATTAGTGAAGTTACTATTACGGTTTTTCAATGATTAAAATCTATGCAGGTTTGCTTCCCAAGTTCAAAATCGGCAATAAATATTTTCCGAAAAAACCGCCTGCACAAGAAATACTATTATTTTGCATAATTGAGGAAAAAGTAGGTGTGTACCTTAGGTATAGTCGATCGGTGCAGCCTTCCCAAACGAGACCAATTTTGCAAGCCAAGTCGTTGTGCGCGGTGCACCAAAACACCCAACTGATATTTGACGGCATCATGGAAAACGATGAAGTCCGGGTCGATTGTATGAATGCGCGTAAAGAGCAAGCTGAGCAGTTCGCGCTCAGTACGGGCCAGGTCGACTTTATACAATCCCTGAAATCAGAAATGCTGTAATCTGGTAGTAAAAATACTGTAACGCTATACGATATGGACATGCAAAATCTTATCGAGCTCACTACCTTTTTCTTCCAGTTTTGAACTATCTTCTCCATCCCGTTAATTCCCCCGGGAAAGGGTGCATCTTTTGTTTCTGCCAATAGCATCACATGGTCGTCCCACGACTTCCCGGTAACTGCATTGTCCAAAGGGAATTCTTTTCCCCACAACAATGCCGCGCCGACAATCTGGAAAGCGTCCGTTTTAACCGTTTTTACGCTTACAAAATTTCACTGTAGTTTCTTTTCGCTCGGTGGTAACGCTATATACTGCACAATATTGAGCACAGCTTCGAATACGACTTGCAGTTAATAAGTCTGCACGCTTGCAGAACGTATAAAACACGTCAATCTAAGCAAATTTTCTATCGTAACTAAAACTCCTCATCACTTTGTCATCAAACTACACTTACGGTACTTTTAACAAGTACTCCCAGGGAAAGTTGACGCAGTAATAATTCTGCCCATTATGGTATGCGCAATTTCTGCAGCTTATCCGGCTGGTCACATCCTATACAACATTAGGTAAATCGAGGCAGTACTGCAGTAATTACCTCGCTTTGCTTCGTTTTCGAGTCAACAACAATGCGCAGATGAATGGCCATTATTGTGACAGGAGGCGCAGGAACATTGGGTACAATCGAGATAAAAGCCGGCTTTTCCACGGTGAATTCGTTCTTACAGAAACTGATTTTGCGGTCTTGGGATTTCAGTTTTGTGATATTCAGCCAAGAAGGACCACGAAACTTCCGATCCAGCAGGAATATTTCCAAAGCGGAAGTGTTTCGGCCAAATATATGGCTAATGTTGTCACAAACCACAGTTTCCGGGAATACAGGCTCTCTGAACTGCGAAGAAAAAAATGGATCGAATGAAGGTTTGTTGCTGTAACTGCAGTCTTTCTTCGACAGAAAAGCATCGAAATAACTAAAATATGCATGCTATCAAATTCAAACAAATTAATGGAACGTAGGCGGTTAAACAAAAAAACGAGAAAGTACAAGCAAACCAGAAGTTACTTACGGAGTAACGAATTTCCAAGCACTGCACTTTACTGGGTACTTCCGTTTTTTCGAACGCGTAACTTTTTAGGACTTCCATTTCACGATAACTTGACACCTTCAGTTTAGTTCGCATAATGTGAGCAACATCGGCTTTCAAATCATCCATCGCAGCCTGAAATGCGAGATTTCACGATTTTCAAAATCAGTTGACATCTAGCGCAGACACTTTACTTACGCCTTCCCGCAAGCAAAAATATACTCGTCGCTGAACTCCTTCCACTTTTAAGCAGGTTCGGACGGTACTGCTTGAACTGACATCTTCCTTAAAAATTCCAAACAAGAAGACGCATCCTAGAAGAAGCAAATCTCGTGTAATAATCGTGAAAACAAATTTTCGTATAAAATGGGATAATATTCTACCTTCGTGATGTGCGTCTTCGTAAGCATCCAACCAATAAAACTTCCTCTCGCCTTCCGAAGAACCGCTATCGGGAAGGTACTCATCAAAATCGACCGCGACGTTCTGCTTGTCAGAAACACCCGTGACTGCTGTGAAATCTTTTCTCGCAACTGGAATACTAAAACAGAAAGTCATTTGCATAGTATTCTTTTTCATAACCAGAAAAACTTGAGCCAAAACTTCTGCACGAAAAAAGAAATCTAAAGAACTGTTTTTTTCGAGATGGTAAGAAAGTCTCAAGTACCGAGAAGCCACTTTATCTGGACGGGGACTATCCGAGAGTCCATCCGGAAGGGCACTGATTTCCAGCTGATTAAGGCTCGCTTCAAAGTCATCCGTAAGATCTAGTTCTCCCCAATCGGAATCGAACGGTGCCGTTTTCACTGGTGTGTTGGGCTTCGCTTTCTTAGCCGCCCCATTCGTAATGCTGAGCTGAGGAGCCTTTGCTGGGCGATCCATGGTGATGGGCGTAAATTTAGGCTTCAGTAGGGATTCTCGACTGGCATACAGTTCCACATCTGGCGTTCGCTCGGGACTCTCTTCCACCGGGCGTTTCGCTATGATTTCTTTCGGCTTCTGCTCTGGTATGGGAACTTTAAGAGGACTGAGCGGACCCAGTCCAAAATCCATCGGAGCATCCTCATGCTGTCCACTGTCCGCTTCGACAAGATTTGGTTTGAAATTAAATCCAGAACTGCTGGTGGCTGATTTCTGTAAGTTCTGCTGGATCTTGCTAATGGCCGATTCACCGTAAATTAATTTCCTCCTGTCGGGTTTGGGGGCCTGGTGAACGACTCCATTCAGCTCATCGCACAGTTCGTCGAGGACGACCTCTTTCCCAAGGGTAAGAGCAAACTGCAATGGCGGAAGATATAACATAACAATGCACTCAAAGAGTGCAACGTTCTTTTTTGGAAAGTCACATGAAATTCCTACATACAGTTTTGGTTTTCGGTTTGTCAGAGGGTCCTGCCATCATATTACGGTTGAACATAGTCGGAAGATCGTAACAGCGGACTTCTTTGCGCTCTTCCTTTTCGCCAACGTCCGTCTTCGTGCCGTGTTTTCCTTTTCGGTCACTCTTGCTCTTTTTATCTGATGAGATGCAAACATTTCATAACACGTACGAAAATCAGTGTATCGAACATTTTCGATTCTAAACCATCGCTGGTTTGACGGAAAAATACCACCAACATTTGAGTTTCTTTTGATAAAAGTCCAACCACGGAAAGTTGCTAAAAAACTATCCCACGAATTTTAATTTGCCAAAGATCGAATTCTCGTATAACGTGTCATACGTACCTAAGTCATCAACACAAATGAGACGCATTAATTATGCAGAAAAGCTCTCGTAAGAAACATTGTATTCAGTAAATGCAAGATCTGGGATGAATAAAAATATGAAAACGAACAAATTCTGTAAATTATTCGTAACACCATTTTATTTCGTAATGCTACAGTACCTTTTCCATGTTTGGGATAGTTATCTTCCTCGTCAAAA
Organism: Paramacrobiotus richtersi; assembly: GCA_034698045.1. Classification (NCBI taxonomy): domain Eukaryota; kingdom Metazoa; phylum Tardigrada; class Eutardigrada; order Parachela; family Macrobiotidae; genus Paramacrobiotus; species Paramacrobiotus richtersi. The sequence goes on along the minus strand of JAQGAU010001456.1, from coordinate 6,438 downwards.
ATCTCCCTGCCGTCGTCATAGTATTCCGCATCATCCGCAGCGCCGAGTTCAATCCAGTTATCTTCCTGACGCTTCTGAACAAGTTTCCCATATTCTTCCTCCGAAACATAGTCATACACATTTTCTGTTTCTTTGACCTGTGAATAGCTCGATGTTCTTGTTCGTACTGAACGAATAATTCGAGTTAAAACGTACCTCGTATTTCTGTTTCTTCCCTTCCTCTCGCAGACGTCTAAGATCATTCAGCTGCTGAATCCTTTCAAGTGACGCCTGATTCCGAGATCTTCTGGCACCGCGCCCTGTTAAGCATGAAAACTTACAACTCAGAATGGGATTTGATTACTCGAAATAACGCTACGCAAAAAAAACGACAACAAACCTGTTCTCTCGGGTTCCTCTTCGGGCTGGTGTTCAGAGTCTTCTTTGGATTCCGCATCAGCCACAGATGGCATGTTGCAGCAGGCTAATTTACTGATCACAAAATCCAGAAGAACACAGATTCAATGTTTGTGCAAATAACAAATTCATGAAACTTCCTAAAACACTTCGTCCTGAAAAACGTGGTCCGTTCTTTCAAAGACGATAGTAGTGAAATAACCAAAACGCAGAAACATTCATGTTCAATTAAGCGGCAGCCAATGACAAGAAAAGACAATTTGCCCGTTCTCGCCGTCCGGGAGGCAGCTCGATTTCTTAGCCGGTTAAGGGAACCGTCGCCGCGGTTAGGCTTGTTTGTTTTGTTTTTCACCCCCAGTAAATTTTCCTAAATCCAGCTGCCAGATTCCAGATGTTATTTTTGGCCGCAAGGTACTTGAGCTTGTTGATTGTTGTAGATAGACTATAAATGCTGAAACTTAAACAGTTATTTCTTATTACAGTTTTAGATTTTAAGTAAAGTACTTGCACGGCACCACAATAAAGGGTTCCAGGACAGTGTATCTGTGGAAATCTGTGATATCGGATGCACAGACTGCCAGAGAGCTTTAATTTGCACTGAGTTTGCGGTCTTCGCTGCTTGTTGACTCGGAACTGCTGATTCTCATTCCAAGACATTCTTGTGTTTGTTATTTCTTTGTTAGCATTTGGGAACTGTGGAAGAAATCATGTTACTGCGGAGTTTATCAAGAGCGGTGCATACTAGCGCGCGAAAGAATCCTTTGCTCGACCGTGTTCTACGAGTGGATCATGCGGGCGAAGTTGGCGCAGATATGATTTATGCTGGTCAACTGGCTATTCTCGGTCGAACTTCCGTGGGACCTGTTATCCAAGAGATGCGCGAACAGGAACTGCACCACCGACAGACCTTCGAGCGGTTGATACGCGAGCATCGCGCTAGGCCCACGGCATTGCTTCCTTTCTGGAATGTTGCTGGTGAGAAGCATACTTCCTTCGTAATATCCGCACATACAGCAGTTTGATTTTGAATTTTCCTAAGCTATAAGCAGAATTATATGTTCACAAAATAGTCTGTAAGTTTTGGATTATGGGTTTAATTCTCAACCGAAGTATTGACTATTGCTGACTGCGTATTTTTGCAAAATTCTTAAACGTTTTCTAGTCGTAAACAAAGTAGAAGTTCAAATATTTAGTAAAATCAGCGAAAATCTCGTTAAATTCCTCCTCAAATTTGGGGATTTGATTTTGTGAACGAAATATCTTGGATCGGGTATTTACTACGATAATGTAATAGAAAGACTGAGTGGGTAAATCTAAATACTGAATATAGTGCGCTGAATGAAGCTGCTGTCATCAAGGACTTATTAATAAGTGTTACACACAAAGCGATATTGCTGTGTGTGTAACTCGATATAAATGCTCCGGCAGCCAAAAACGCTTATGCACCGAAAGACCGTTTTATCAGAAATTTCATGGCTTTTTATTACTTAGGTTTTATGTTGGGCGCTGGGACAGCCATGTTAGGTCCTGAGGCAGCCATGGCGTGCACGGTGGCCGTGGAAGAAACAATCGGAAATCATTACAACAACCAGATACGAGATATCATGGAGCAGTATCCCGGAGAATTCAAAGATCTTCTGTTAACCTTGAAAAAGTTCCGAGATGAGGAACTGGAGCATCTCGATACGGGTTTGAAACACGACGCGGAACTGGCGCCTGCCTATAAATCTCTGAAAAATTTCGTACAGATTGGCTGTAAAGCAGCAATATGGATTTCCGAAAGAGTCTGACATTATTTGCAGTTTTAGTAGGAAACATTTCATTGCATTTCGTTGTTGAGCATGCTGCCAATGTGAATTTTGTGATATTTCGTGAATGAAAATAAACACTTCGATAGCTCTATCAAATGGAAAATCTTTTCCTGACTGGCTGCTAGAAATCCACACATGTGAGAATGCAGTTCCTTCTTCGCATAAGAAAATGTCAAATGAGAAGAAAACGCATAAGGGAGAAATGCCAAGGTTGCAAAATAATTCGGTGATCGAGAGCTGCGATCACACGAATACTTGCGGCAGCGATTGTCCCTGGAAATCCAGCGCGGAAATGCAGCGTCTGTTCTTGGTACCGTAGACGGAGGAGAGCGTTTAGATGAGATTTACTTGTTGTAATGTTGAAGGCGGTGGCATGAATTGCCATCGCCCGTGTGTTATGTTGTCGACACAAATTTAATGATTGTGAATAAAAATAGAAAAAAAAAAAAAACTGGACAAAAGGCAGCGTCTTGCGCATGGAGTCTTTCATCCGATGGTTATGTCCTGCAAAGTTTGATTCGGCAGTCTCGTTGGTGCCGGGAGAATGTGACACGGGTTCGGCGAATTCTGGCGATTGACGGGACTCGGCATCTGCACACGAGAGTGCAGTCTTGTTTGTTGAGCTACCAATATTGCTGCCTCTTCCTGTATAATACGGCCCTATGCTTATCGGTCACGTTTGCACCAGGTAAATGCTGAATGACTCACGTCTTTTTCCGAGGAGGTGCAGCACGCGGCACACTGTCTGCTGGGAGAGTTTCAGGCGTTTTGCGATTCGCGGATGACTGTAAACATCCTCGAACAGTTTCACCATCATTTTCTTGTGGGTCTCGGTCACTTTCTGGTTGAAGGACCGCCCGGAATATCCTACAAACAAACAAGACAGCTGCGAAACTTTCAGCAGTCTCCCAAGAATGTCGGAACTGACTATCGGAAAAGGTCAATGTACCTGCATAAAAGTGGGAATGCCGCAAGAATAACGATCTGATATCTGCGCAAGTAGCACAACGAACACTTGTACACGAAATACGACTGATCTGATGGACTGCAGAGGTCATACGAAGGGGCAGCTTGTTTCAATCCATTGTTTCAAGAACAAATCTATTGGCGAAAAGCAGAACAATACAGTTACCTGTGTATTTTCAAAAGCGTGACCCGGATACGAGATAGAAACTACTGCGCATATGGCCTGCACTGGCCCACAAGCATAACTACCGTACGTAATCGCTAGACAGTCAACGCAAAAAAATAAAGCGTTTAACATGACCATGGCTGATCAGTGTTAACGAGTCGCATTCAGCGTTTTTTATCCAGCTGAAATACATGATCATACGTAATACTTATTGCAATAGCATGACCGCTTTTTTCATATATTGGCAATGTACCAGAATTTAGATATTTCCACCGGACGAATTATTATTTGCATTTGTGCACAATCTTCCACACGCCTGCAAAAACTACCATGGATTTGTGGGAAGATGATCTCGGTGAGCGTCTCTTGATGATACCCCGCCGTAAACTTGAACCAACTATGCTTTTCCAGAATGCAGAGTGTCGGAGGTGTCGTCCGTCAAACGCTATGAGATCCTGCTGCTGGTGGATTCCGGCTACCCACGAAGGGCCATCTCCAAGCAGACAGCAACGGCCGTTGAGATCGTCGAGTACCTCGTGGCCAACCGAATGCGCGAGTCGAACATATCATCGGATGAGGACAGTGATCTAGATATGGCAGAGCAGGAATCCGCGGTAATACCATCAGACCACGATGTCGATACAGGTAAATGCACGCAACACTCACACGACACGTTTATAGTACAGACTTCTGTTAACACACGCATGCAACGCTTTCTCGCCACTTCTAACCCCGGATAGATAACTAACAGTTTTTGGTTTTTATTCATCGTGATTTTATTTGTTTGTCTTTGGCGTTTGGATGTTGGAAGCAAACCCGGATTTTTTTGATTTATTCTTGTTCTTTTTTTGTGGTTTTATTTTCCATGTTTTAGTGTTTTTCGAGAACCCGTTAACGTTTGCAAAATTGCACACGTGGTCGTATCTTTCAGATTTTAGTCAGGTTTGTATTGTTCAGATGCAATTCGACAACACAGATGGAATAAGTAAATGGGTGTCAGCTGAACAAAAATTACTTCTATTGTCGTGATGTATTAGGTACACCGAAACATCAACAACAAACGACAGAACGGAATGGGTCGACACCGAAGCTTTTAGAAAAAAGTCCCAAGCCGCAGGAAATCGACGAAGATGTCGGAGTGCAGCGACGCGCCATGTACGGGATCTACAAAGTCAACGGCGTACCGCTTACGCCGCAGCAACAAGAAGACATTGTGCGGTTGTTTGGGGAAGGCATTAGTCAGACACAAGTTGCCAAGCGGGTGGGCGTCAACCGACACGCAGTATATGCGGTCCTCAAATCGGCCGGGAAGATCAACGGGAAAATGTGTACTCCGCAGCAAGAACAAGCCATCCTGCAGATGTTCGCGGAAGGTCATATTCGAATGAAGATTGTACGCGATCTGGGCGTATCGCGACGTACAGTAGAAACGATCCTCAAATCGGCGGGAAAACAAAAGAAGAAATCTGTACTGACGCAGCAGCAAGAGGAAGCGATGCTTGACCTGTTCAAAAAAGGTATGGATCGGCAAAAGATTGCCAAACAGGTGGGCGTCAGCCGGTCGACAGCGTATGCAGTTCTTCAATCAGCCGGCAAACTAAAGAGCCGATCGATCTTCGCGCCCAACCAACAACACGAAGAAGCGATCCTGCGGCTGTTCGAGGAAGGGGTGAGTCGGGATGAAATTGTCAGACGCGTAAAAATTCCACAGAACGCTTTAACCAAAATCCTTCTACTGCATGGGAAAAGCTTCACGCAGAGGAAGCGTAGGGCAAAGTCGCCGGAATTTTCACAAGGACAAACGAGCGCGATTCGGGTGTTGCGGACAAAAATGTGTGCTCAAAAGCAAACTACACGGCAACAGTGTTTGAACTCGGCTGAAATGACGAATGATTCGCCAGTCGTGAATGATCAATGGGAAGCTGATGCAATCGAGGATACCGACGGTAATCCACTAAAAAGCAATTTAGTCAGTCAAAAACATTCTCCGGAATACCCTGAACCGGAAATCAACGCCAGCGTTGTGTCAGATGAATCCTTGACCGAATGTTCTGGTGGCGCTGCAGTTCGGGTTTTCCACGAAGCCGTAATGAACTGTAATTCCCAATGCACCCCGCCTAGCATGGATGCAGATTTCCATACAGATGATGCTGCCAGCACTTCCGTCGGATACACTGAACCGGTCCGTTCTGGACAGAATGAATCTGGCGACCCGTTGTGTGGTGCTTCTTCGAGTAGCCAAGACATGGATCTACACGAGAATGTTGCTAAAGAAACTGAACCCATTCCAGCTGGACGCCAATACCAATGTGACCTGTGCCATTTTGAAACCCATTCCGAATCTGTCTTCATCTCGCATCTACTGGGTACGAAACACACTCTGCTGGCCAGTAAAGGCGTCACTGTGCGTTGTGCCGCTTGCCGGTTTCGCACTCGGCAACCGAACAAAATGGTCGCACATGCTGTTACCTATCAGTTCCACTGCCGTCCAGAGCAGACAGATGTCTACTCGATTGTATCAGCCAACTGATAACTGTCTTGTGCTTGCTCAGTTGGAACAGTCTTCTAGGTTTTTTGTAACAGTGTAACTACTAACTGCTGTTGTTTACTCTTTCTGTGGTATGGTGCCATTGTACTGCTTGCAACAACGTCACGCGCGCTGGTCTTGATTTCGGAGGCGAACGGAAATTTCTTTATTCGTTTAATGCGTTGTCGCCTTTTGAGTTAGCAAAGCGGACCTTTTAACTAGAATAATGCGCAGAGTTGAAACATAGCATAAGTGTTGTGAAGTATTTCCTCAAACGTCTTGGCTTTTTTTATCATTCTCATACCGCTTTCAAGGAGTATCAGTGTTTTTAAGGAGAAAAACATACATAGTAAATCCGCATCGAGATACCCGACTTTGCTGTATATAACTCTGTAGATAAGTAGGTGAGCTGACCTTTGACATTTCTGAGCCATTTGCCCAACGGAAGACGTCGTCGTCGTCGTCTCTTCGGAATCCACGTACAATAAACTGCAGTCAGAATCTCAGCGGCGGCGCGAGGGGGGGGGCGAACTGGCGAATTAAATAATTCGCCCGGTGACCAGTCCCGCCCG
>JAQGAU010001455.1:0-19263 GCA_034698045.1 Paramacrobiotus richtersi | reverse complement strand
ACGAGAGAGAATCTACGTCATCGCGACGGCGGCACACACCCACCAACATCCTCGGCGAATGGGCCATCTCCCCGACAATGCGTCGAACAGCGGATTTGTCATTTTGCGTGTCGCGAACGCTTCCATCTTGTGATCGCTGACTGGGAGGCTATTTCGGGAACTTGTGACTTGTTCTCATATTTTGCTCGGTATCATTTGTTGTGGTTTGGAAAACTGCGATTGAACTAACAACTTGTGGTTGAATGCGCACGGACGCTCAGTTCCTGGTTTCCGAGTGATTGCTGATTTTCTTCATCCCTACAATCGAGAATGCCAGTTACCGCAGAACGAACTCCAAAATCGCGGAAGCGTGGCTTGAAAAGTTTCTTGTAAGATCCTTCGTAATTTATCATAAATTTCTTATAAATCACCTATATTTAGAAACCCGAAGTTCGTGTGATGATGATCGCGTATTTTGTCACATTCCACATTGTACGTCAAATGTTTGGGTTTTGGCGTTACAGCGTTTTCAAGCTGGTTATTTATGACAGATAAATAATTTATCTGTTTTTTTTGTAACAGAGGAAAAATCTGGAGCAAAACCCCGTTGGATATTCGATCGAATTACGAAGTCATTCCTGGCAAGAATGTGGCTGCAGCTCCGGAAAATCACTATACAGGTAAAAACAATGTGAAGTAATCTTCTGCTTTTTACATAGTTTTCCAATGTAATTTTAGTTCAATTTTTCTCTAATGTGTGTAATTAATTCCATGAAAAAGTGTTAAAAACGTAATACTGTAATTTTTACCATGGTTTAATGAGAATTATTTTATTGAGTCTTGAATTATACGAATACCATTTACTGAGAACTTTTACCTAAATAATTGCTGTATAAATTCAGATGTGTATGCGCGGGATCGCCTGGAGGAGAAGTTGACACGGGAGCGCGTCCGCCAGAACCTGGAGTGTCCCATCTGCACGGACATCTTCCTGGATCCCGTCAATCTGCTGTGCGGACACACCTTCTGCCTGCACTGCTTGGCCAATGATTATACGCGACGCGGGAAGAACAATCTGGTCTGCTCGATTTGCCGTGACGCCACAACGAGTAAGGCTGTTAATTTGCACATTTGTTTGGTATTTTCGAGAACCTGTCACCTGATGGGTAATTTACCAGGCATTTGTGTGGAAATCGGTCAAACTCTGGCCACTTTAGTGTTATGACGTTTTGAAATATTTGTTAATTTTTTTTGAAATTTTGACTGTAATCTTGAAGGTAATTTGTGAATTATCATCACCGTTGATTTTGTTTATTAGCTGTTGATTTAAGTCATAATATTATTCTCCTCGTGCGATTCGATATCACGAGATAATAAGAATATATCTGGATAATTCAGAATTATTTTGTGGTTTTGTCTGGCAGTATTTAATTTATTTATTTACGCCGTTATACGTCATTCCAGCATATTTACATAAAATATACATTTATTATATATTTCTTACTGCAGATTATATTTCTTATATTAATTATTATATTTCTTATTTTTTCATTATATTATGTTTGATTATTTTTTTTATTATATTTCTTAATCAGTTTTAATTTTTACAAAGATTATTTTGATTGTATCAGTTAATATTTTTCACTTTATCCTGGCATACGTTTATACTGGTGAGCTGTTTTTATATGAGATTACCAGGAAATTACTTATTAAATGACCAGTTTAGAAATGTTCGAGACCCGCAGCTAATGTGTGTCGTCTATTGCAGCCAATGTGATAATCTCGCGGACCTTACGGGACGTAGTGGAGAGTGCCTTTGCGGATGAGGAGCGGCATCGCCGTGAGACCCTGACGTTCGGCGATCGGCAGGCGGTGACCCGGCTAATGGCCGACCAGCACAAATCCCCGGATACTCTCAAGATGGAACGCTTCTTCCAGCAGGCACGCTACGGACTCGTGGCCTGCTCCCTCTTCATCCTGTGGTTCTTCTACTGGGACTGAGTGCTGATTCTTGTCAGGGAATTGATGAGGCTTCCGCTGCGGTTTAATCTGCTTGTTTTTCTGATGACTTTTGTGATAAGGCATGGGCTAGTGAATGGGACATTTGCGGCGGATATTGGCGTGTTTTATTGTGTTATTCTCTTTTTTTATAATGCATTGGTAGTTGTTCGTTTGGAATAATCTGGGGTTTTTGCATGTGGATTGTGGAATAGAATTAACGGGAAAATGTGTTACATGTGTTTTAATGCAAAGGAATTCAGGATCGTATTAAACGAGAGGTACTTCCGCGGACCGGAAATGATATGTTGTTTCTTGTTTCGTCGGTAGATAGTAGATACATGCTATAGCGATGGACACGTTGCTAATGTGCATACGATTGCTATGCTGGTTTGAGGGAAATGGTGCATAAAAAACCATGTAGAAGAAATTATTTAAAATGTTAATGGATAATTGTTGAAGAAAAAGCACAGGTCTTTTGTGGGCGCAGTTGTGGTAGGTACCGTTTCCTTGCTAAATTTTCATTATTACAGATTTCTTGGCATGTGTACAATTGTATGCGTATCACTTATATTCCCTGTGCACGGTACCGGGTATTCTATTTACGTATACCCATGCATTGCATACTACAGATACTTACATATGTAAATTTACAGCGTTTTGTCGTATACTCATGAGAAATTTCGGCACATGCGAAGTAAGATATCAAACTCATAATATAAGGTAACAAATTACCGTTCGGACATTGGTCCTACAATCACTCATATAACGAAATCAAGAAATCTAAGCAGATATTAGGGGCAGAGGGAACATCCGGTACAACTTAGCATGGCAATGGTACACGGTTTCTCGACCCTTTTCAGCCCATCTTCCACTACATGTCGACTCTGTATACCACGTGCAGGAAGCCACCTTATCGAAGATATCACATTCCACCCGTTTAACGTCGAGAAACGCCGCACCTGTCTTTAGCGCCTCTGCAACGCCGAAAATATTACTATCACTGCACGCTTATTAAAATATAAAGGCCTAAAATGTACCGTCAAGGATGTCGGATGTTGGTTTGTCCATGTTACTTGACCTGACCATCCGGAAATCTATTAACGTAGCGGTCTGTGCTGGGCTGTAGCAAGTCCGGTCCCATGTATCAGCTTCCCAGCCTTTCATGATCGTGCAGGTAGACTTGTAGCTTTCCGCGTTAACTGTCCAATTTCGAAGAGTATATCGCGACATTCGTTAGTAGCAGAATATCGTGACTTACAGATTCCGAGTCCGTCGCATTCTTGGGCTGTAGAACCTGCAGGGTCACAGGTTTTGGTTCTATGATTTGCGCTGAATTAATACCCAAACATGCATTGTACCTTTTGCACTGAATGTGGCCATTATTAAGCCACAATCAACCACTTTCCGAGATCCTTCTTCCCCGTTTTTCTGACAACTGCCCGAGATGTACGTCTTACAGAACTGGCTTCTCCCAAGAATCAGACACTCGGCATGCCCGTTTGCGAATCTATCTAACGCAGACCGGATGTTACCTGTAAACCGGGTTGCATGGAACTGGTTAATGGTCAAATTCGAATGTGGTATTTATGTTGGTATTTAAAGACGCAGTGATTACCCCGACGAACGGCAGATAATGCAGCTGGTGAATCCTCGCTTCGGGAAACTCTAGAGGTACCGTTACTAGCGTACTGGTAGCACACATCCCTTTCGGTGGCGTCTGCATGTTTGGCGAAAACGCAGCTTTTGACTAAAAAAATACGTGCAGTTTCATCGTCGCGTGTATGCATTTACAAAGATCAGTTATTAGTCGTAATATTGGTAATATCGAAGTGGTATCGTTTTACCACATCACACAAAAGAAGTAGTACGAACAGCAAAAACCATTGGATGAGAAAGTCTATGAACCAAAAATCTAATAACAAATTGCCTCGTACATGATGAAATTGTAACACTTCCCGAAAATTTGATCAAAAACCATCAGGAGTAAAAAAGGATGTTTCTTGTCGATTAGCACATCTTTTACCTCTTCCTGCGCACTGTACAACCGACAAATCTCCACCCCGGGTGTTCAATGGCTGCTGAGAATCCGATGAACCCGTGCTCTCTTCACTGGGTCCAGCGGTGGTATCTTCAAAAAAGCCAGTTGTACTTGTGCGACTTGCTTTCCTTTCTGCGTTTCTGTTTATACTTCTTGTATTCTGATTTGCCGAAGCGCTTTTGGTGCCGGCTGAAGCCACTCCCACCGGCTCTGTTCGCATCGGGGACCCCGCATTTGCACTGTTCTGAGCGAAAGATTGTATCGTACCGGTTGGAGCGGTCCCTGCGCATATAGAAGAAAAAGATCAGTTTCTGTAACTTGATCTACTTACAGTCTTGCTGATTGTACCGGGTAAGGGGCCGTCTCCGTTTTTCTTTCCTCGCCACGGTAATCCACCAGAGCACTGGTCGAACCCCGATTTACGCTGTGGATCGCAGACTGCAATGCCAGAGCACTCGAAAACCGGGCCACTTTTCGAGAAGGTGCATATAGCGGAAATGTCATGAGACGGACGAGACGGCGAGCTGGGAAATACACTCTCGGCAAGTATTCCTAAAAGAAATCATTACCCGACGGTCAAAGTACAGTTTTCGGAGTAAGAGCTCCTAAATCTGTCACACGTCAGGCAGTATGATCAATCGAACGGAAGCGCATAAGTGCGCCAAACTGACACACGACTACAAACATAAGCAAGGGGTACAACGAAGGGGGCCGACAACTAGACACCTTGAGTTTACTTTTCCAACAACTTAAACTACCTAGACACTTTATATTGCCTGTGCGGCTTCCATACGCACAGCGCCATAGCAAGACACAGAACAGACAGGCCTCTCTGCAGCCCTTTCGAGAGACAGAGGGGCAGAGAGGCCTGTCTGTTCCAGTCTTGCTTTGCTTTGCACACATTCTGGACGCACGCATTTAATCACCACAAGACGGGCATTAGGTGTCTAGTTGTTGGAACAGTAAACTCACGGTGTCTAGTTGTCGGCCCCCTTCGCTGTACCGTATGCATCACGTACCGTCTTGTGGGGTCCAGTTGAATTCGGTAATCTTGGTTTTGTTGCATTCGCGTTTCATAATCTTCATGTTTAGTTTAGGTTCAATCTCCCAGATAACTGGATCATATGAGCAGTCATCATCGCACTCAGCGTGAAGGTCATTGAAGTATGTGCACTACAATACGAAAGACCGTCATTATACCCCCATTACGAGAACGATCTTGCTAGAGACTCGAACCTGAACAGTATCCGGATCGTTGTCTGACTGAATGAATTCTTGTGTGACTTTTTTGCTGTTCACTGCGGCATTGGCCGCATCGACGTTCACATCAGGATTGGGATTTGATCGTCTGGTGCGACCTCCGCTTTGTAAAGGCATGCCTTGAATGGTGCCTTTCAGAACGGACTCTACGAATAAGTTCCCGTCAAAACTAGAAACTGGCAGATGATAAATGTGGGTTTCTAAGAATCTCGCACCGTCACGTAGTGGATCGCCTTCTGTGGCCTTTCCGTTCCATCTTTTTCCGCCTTGACAAACGGGATTTTTTGCGGGGTTCTTTGTGTTGGAACACATTACACTCTCGATGCAATTGAATGTGCGATTTCGCCAAAATGTACACGCAGCGACGATCCTTTCTTTGTCCCCAGATTTTATGAGCCTTGGGCGCAGCCAGTTAGCCAATATCCCTGTTAAGAATTGTACATTAGTAACAGTTCTTTCCGTTGCATGTTCAAGAAAGTACCGTCATTGACGTCCCACGTGTGAACAGCGGGCGCTTGATTTTCGATGCATTGTCGCATTACAATGGTGCTGTCCGACGTTGTGTCCACGGCGTATTCGAATTCATCCGCAGTACAAACCTTCCAGCAATTAGCCAAACCATTATCGAAAAACTGGCACTGAACGATATTTGGGTCGATCGTCCCGGCCACAGAATCGGTATTCTGATTGAGCAAATCTAAAGGATTTTTCTGAGCACTTTCCTGCTTTTTATTCGGAATCGTCGGTTTTGAACTTTCCACTTCTTCATGAAAGGGAGTTGTGACGAAATTGTTGTTTGGTGGAGGAACGTTATCGTCATTGTTAAACGTTGCGTCAATCTCTGAAACAAAACGTTACACTGTTATGCTCCGTTTTTAATATATTTAGCATAGAACGGGATACGTTTGACTGGCGCTTCGGTTGGCTTAGGCAACCGTGGCTGATCATGAGGTCTCTTCGGTGGTGTGCGCGCCTTGCTTTCCGACTCTTCATCAACACTTGTTCCACTAACACATTTCATCGGATCCCGACGTTTCCGTCCAGCTGGCATGCACAGGACCCAGTCAACTTCGATGTAGTTAACATTACCAATCTGTCGATTATGACGAAGGATATCTTGCACTGTGACACTGTATGCTTTGGCTATCTGCGATAAACAATCGTCCTTTTGAATGGCATACTCTTCCGACCAATCACCCTGGCAGTTGCGCTGCCCATGAGCGTGAGCAACCAGGCAGACAAGTACTAATAGAAGCATTTTTCAAGGAGCAACGTGTTGGTCGAACTGTTATGTTGCGCTGAGACAGGAGGGCTCGCGATAGCATGCTGAACGCTCACGTTGTATGAGTCCTTCGGGCCAGTATAATTTTATTTAGACCAAACCGGTTTTGTTGTCTTGTTGTGAAAACCAGCCTGGCTTCAGGGTTCTTAGCAAGAACACTGAGTTTTCGCGAGAAGTAGGTTTTTTCTTAGAGTTTTCGTATCAAGCGTTAGGCACTAGGCAGTATACATAATATGTCGTCTTGAAGCGTCGAGGCGGGTGTATAGATGTATATTCATACATATGTATGTGTCACATATTTGGGACTAACTACAGCTTTTGCTATCGGCAATCTAAATAAAACTGCCCATCTGATAAATCTAATGTTTGCAATATGGTATTACGAAAGAACAACTGTGACTGTTCAAGAGCGCATGCGTCTCGTAAAACAGGAAACCGCTATATGGTAATTGTATAGTTGAGACTCCGTACACCGGTAATGGACCTCGGGGTTATAAATCCTTTATGCTGTGGCTGTTGCATATGTCTGTTGTTGTTTCGTTGCCTGTCTTCGGCGTTGTATGGATCTGGGGCGATAACCTCAGAACATTTTATCGACAGCGAGAAATCACGAGAATATAAATAATATATTATTATGTTAACGTTGCTTATGTTTTATACTGTCCGTTAGTAATGCACTAGTACTGGAGGTGTTGCGAAGACTTACAATGTTAATTAATTCCATCCTGTGCTTATACATCAGTGATATAATGCAGTTTGTAACATCAACTTTTTCGTATGAATGTCATCTTATATGTATGGGGTAGTACATCTGTAGTCAATGTTAGCAAAGGATGGATTCTTTTACTTTTTAAATACACCTGGAAAGAGAGTAACCGATAGTCGTGTTGCCGCGAAACATTACACCGTTTTACGTTTACGCTGACATTAAATGTATAGGCTACAAAAAAGCCCAAATGGAGTATGTATCGGTCCTGTCTGCTTCATCAGCGTTCGGACTTCGCCGGGTCCATTAAACTCAACAGAAAATAATATGTCCACGTGAGAGTTGAAAACCAGTGAAATAGTATCATGCTAAAGCCATTCAACTTATAAAAAAGCTTCCATCGTCATTTCTACAAAAAGAAATACTCCAGTTCCTCAGTAATCAGGGTCGCGTGGGTTTGCCTGGGGCAAAAGGATGCCGCCTCAGATGTAATCCACCGTTCAGCGTGCCGATAGTTTTTCGTATGTCTTCGTTCTGAAAACGTCCGTTAGATAACTATCCTGATTTGCCAGTTAAAACTGCTTACGTTGTGGCAGGCCTCGATAAACTCATCGTAGGAGACCAATCCATCCTTGTTGGCATCCATTTTCTGGAAAGCAGATATTAATCAGTGACGCACATCATTTCCTTTTAATAATGTGCTCGGATCCTCAACAACAACCTTGACTTACGCAAAACACATTAGTGGCGTGATCAATTACGGCGTCCGTATCTACTTTAACGGGCTGGCCAGGTACCGCTTCGCTCCGCATCTCATACACAGCTGACACAATTTCCACCATCTCATTCTGTGAAAGAGCCCTTTTTCATTAAACATCAAGGTTCTTACCATTCAAAAACTTGAAGAGCATCCTTTTTATTGCGATACTATTTAAACAGTTTACGCATATTATAAAGGTCAAACTGGAAGTTTGACAAAGTAACAAGAAGCTTTCTTAGTATTAGGAAATATAGTAAAACTTATGCAGAGTCTTACAATTAGCCGATAACTAAAGCTGACCTTATTTATTGCTTGGTTCTGTTATACGTTATAATTAAGTTTGACATACTACGGCTGGTCCAAGAAAGCTAGTCAATGTTGATCCACGCGTTTTTGCTTACTTTTGTAATGAATCCATTTTTGTCAATGTCGTAGAGTGCAAAAATCCACTGCAGCTTTTCCTCGGTCGTTCCCCGTGACAAGACGGACATGCCCAGCAGGAAAGATCGAAAAGAGACGTGGCCTTCTTTGTCCTGCTCTAAAGTATTGTAAACGTATCCTGCGTATCTTCCGGAGCCTGTCAAACCACATCAGCCGTTAGTATGGCCAAGGAGTTAACGACCTAATTTCAGGGTACCAACAGGGCTAAAGAAATTCTCCAAAACATGAGAAAGAGTACCATGTTCTATAATTCAGTTTCTCGGTTGATTGTTCAAGAGTTTTGTGTCATGTTCGCAGCTGCTCAACCCCGACACAATGGTGACATGCCGATGTAATCAGCCGCGAATGTACAGATAAATAATTCGTCGAAGAAAGCTATTATTTTCCCGTTATTGATCGATTAACTGACGGAAGCGGTGTTGCTGGATTTGTGTGTATGAACTGGGATTATCGACAGTACCAATAAGCGTCACTGAGCACTGTGAGCAGTGTGACAGGCTGGTCCGTGACACCGGTGTTTAATCAGGGGAGAGACGACGGGAAATCCAATAACACACTTGCCAGTAATGCGGTTTACTTTGTTTCTGGAGCAAACAGCTCCAGTTTCTTGCGAAAACACTTGCCCAACCGTACATTAGGGATGAGTATACCTAACACAACACATGTGACACTGTAAAGCTTTCAAGCTGTCAAAACTGGAATTTCATGCAAAGCGCAAAACAAAAAACAGAAATATAGTGCGGAAACCGTCCTGGATGATTTCGTTAATCGACTTTTTACTTAACTGTGTACCAACCAAAGGACACAGTAGCTGTCACGAAAGGAAAAAATATTAAAATATTCTTAATATTATAGCGTTGCTTTTTTACTTTAAAACTGCGGTGCAGGACAATGATCGGATGCCTTTAGCTTAGTCAGTTTCGCAGCAAATGCTATCGCCCGTTAGTCCCATGGAGCTCTAGATTTCAGTGTGGCACAATGTAATGTAAACCTCATATCCATAAAAGCCCGATCGGACAACGTGACAAAGAACCGTATTTCCTAACCTTGACACAGGCAGCCTTATGACTACTGACTGATTCTATGCATTCCTAGCTAATTCGTATGCGATGATCTTGCGGGCGCGGCTTTGACATGACACTACTGGGAATCAGCAGCGAGGAAATACGCGAGTTACGAGAACCTAACGTAACAAGGCAAGCATTACTATGAATAATGAATAATGTAGTGTTTCGCTTGCAAAAAGTTAGGTGGACCAGAAATGTCACACGACTACACGTAAACAACCGTTTAGCCTCATTTGTCATCACGCACCCCATGGACCCGCCAACTGAACCTATTAAACCCTGGGTAAACAACTGACACCTCGGCCTATTAGCCAACGTACCTCCTAGCGGGAAGCATTTCCTGTAGAGATGTTGAAACTGTTCCTTCGTAATATAACCGAGGGGGCACTCGTGTTTGAACTCCCGGTACAGCTCATTGACTTCCCGCTTGCTGAACTTGCTACTGCACGTCAGACTGTCTAGGGTCACTTGGGTGCAGGAACGGACCAGCGGCCGTCGTACGGTCACGTCCTTCTGGGGTGGCACACGCTCGATGAGCTCGTGATGGTCCTGTAGAGTGCTCAGGTGCGTGTCTTGCTCGACTGGGTCGGTGTCGGTACTGTGACTGACGAAGAGATAGGCCGAACCTGTAATCAGAGATCGGCGCATGTGAATGTGTGCAGGATGAGCATGCAGCCGGAACTATGGGGGAGGTAGAAAGCCTGGTAATAAATCTCATCTTACGCCATCGATTTCTCCTAATGCTGGTTAATGGTAAAACTGTAACTGAGCAAACATGACGGGAAGCCGCCTGCAGATATCTTTCCTTATAATTGAATCTAGCGTAGAGAGCTGCATTTATATGAGCTGCATCAGTGTTTATTGCACGCTGCGCTGCAAATACCGGCAAAAACCGACTATCTGAAAAGCTTACGCAGACTGACACATTTTTCCCAAAGGTTTTATGGACGATAAGATGTGGGAAAGGCCGGCCCACCACTATTTTTGTGCTTAGGTCTGTTTTAAATAAGAGACGCGCAAAAAACAAGATCTATAATCTTTAGCTTAGGGTTTACGTATAATCTTACGACGTAGATCCTAGATAGGCATGCCGCATGAATAAATGTATCAAAAAGTCATTATTCTGAGGAACTCACTTCGCTTCGATTTCAATGCCCTGTTGAAGATGTCCCGGAGTCCGGCCATTCCGACAAGGAAGTCAACCAAATTTTACAAGCAATGATTCAGTGTTAAACGCTGCAAGATGGGACAACGCTCGCAGTTTCAAGGAATACTGCTCTGGTAGTAAACTCCGATGGATGAAACAAAGGACATGCTTTAGGGAACGTACTACATAGATTACTGCGGACGAAAATGTTGTGTTATCAGCAAGTGAAATTCTGATCCAAACAGCAGAGAAAAGGTAAACGCGAATGGTCTGCAGCCGGGAATACAGTTCGCTGGTTAGAATGATAAATGGAGCACCGACGTACTGTAATGGGAAAATTGCTGTAATGCCGGGAAGCATCGTGGTGTAGATGTCTTTCTAGCGGGTGTTAGCGTTATAGTGTGCATGAATCCCAGGTGAACGGCCCAGATACTCAAGCCCAGCCGAGGGACAGCGGGGAAATCGATAAACCGCCTAATGTTTAATGAAAAAATCGATACACGGTCGTACATCGTAACAGTACTGTACGTTGCGTTTTCTCTCCTCCCGATTGTAATTTCCGATATCTCGTACTTTAGCAATCCGGTTATAAGAAGCGAACCACAAGGCATCCGGAAAGGAAGTAAAGAGGATATGGTTCATGTTTGCACAGTCGTTTCTTATGTTCAACCGCGAACTTGCACTAAACCGAAAGGTGTGTAAAAAGAAGAGTTTTGTGCAAGCAAATAAAGTAGAATCTCGGTATATCTCTTGCAGGGAAGTACCTTCCGACAAATGTTGTAGACCCTACCTCGTTTGCATAACAACAAGCGTGGGCGCGCTTTGTTCGCTTCCTATTTTTCGTCAGATTGAATGGGCGACATTTGTGTTTCTGAAAGTAAAGTCGCAAGAAGTTCGAAATTCACCAATTCAGTTTTTTGGGGTTTGTTATTTAAGTGGCACATTCCTAGTTCTTACGTTCTTACCTTCATGCTTACATGCATATACAGCGCACGTTATACAGAAGTACTGTACTGTACATTGCGTTGTTACTACATGCAGTGATTATGGATACATCATACTGTACGGCTTCATATCAGTACAGTCCGTTTGCTAAAACAATCGGCAATGACTCACGATGACCGCACGTAACCATAAAGTGCGACGAATCCATATTCCCTGATCACGTTGACAATACATTGTTTAGTGTACTTTAGTGGTACGTTTAGTACACCATGCAGGTCAGAAACACTTGTATAAGAAACATTGTGCTAGCTAATTGTATCCCTCAGCAGCATCAAGGTAGATGCTGATGCACATCCATTATAATGCAGTGTGCATCACTTGTGGTAGCCAATGTTTCTGAAAACTTTAAAAAATGTTTGCCATCAAAGTATAATTTGCAACCTTTTGTACGTGAGATATTCGTTTGGTAAACCTGCATGTAGTCACTTCCATGCAAGAAACAGATCGAAAACAAGGCTTCAATGAACATGTACTTGAAGTCCAAAACTGCTGAACTACTTCTATCAATTTATTCTGTAGAAGCTGAAACACAAGGATCTAAAAAATTAGAAATATATAGATGCAGTACAACAGCCGTGAGATATTGGTCGGCGCAAATACTGCACAAAAGCAGCTTTCCCAGTTCTACCAGAATCCCAAACTGTTCTAACCTAACATTTTCTTCGAAACTCGACTAAGGTCTGGAATACAGTCGTCATTGTCACGGCCGAAAGGCTTTTGTAACTGGAGCATAATAAACTGGATGTTGGAGCCGATAATGATCTCTGGATTAGGGACACATAAGGCTTATGTGACAAATCCCACATGAAAGAGATTAATCAGCTGTGATAATCTGACCGTAAATCTTCGTCCCACGATAGCGTCAGCGGAACTGCGGAAGCTGTTTGAAATTGGAATGTACACGACTCCAGCGGATGATTTATGTTGCAGTATCTAAGCCAACAGGACTGCTGTGCGAATTAGGAACGTGAAAGAATGATAGTGCCAACCTAGTCAAAAATGTTTTGAAGTATATAATTTACGTAACGAAAGTTTAAAGGAAATGTATTTCTGATGTGGTTTTCCGAGTATAAAGAGACTCATTAACTTCGTGCTGCGGCACTGCAAGAGACTTGTTGCTGTCGTTTGTTGCTGGTGACGGTTGTTTTTCTCCCTGATTAGACGTCTGGTAGATCGACATTCGAACGGGGTAAGGAGCCAATTCGTACTCAATCGAAGCCGCTCGCTAGCAATTACGAGAACAACTGCATTGTTTACGATAATTATAGAGTAAACACTGCGATTGTTCTCTTAATTACCAGCGAGCGGCTTCGAGTCAATATAAATTAAGCTTGTTAAGTTGTTCGGCGCGCTTTGCTGCTCACCATACAGTCGCCGGAAACTACAGCTGCAACGCTAACACCTGTAAGCGAACTAAGTTTTATAAACCTTTAAAATGTCAAATTCTGCGCGTTGATAAAAGGCAGATACACATCGCCGTAGGCTACATCAAATTTGTTTGATCGGCAACACTTAACCACAGATTCTTCCGTTTTTTTCTTCCGGTGGAAATGCACGCCCACTTTCCTGGACTGGCTGGTTTCTGAAATTGCTACTTGCAATTGTGCCAGTAAAATCTCACAAACGGGTCAGCCATAGAATGCCATGTTACAACAAGAAGAGTTGTGGTATGAAGATTGGTTCCTTCAAGTCCCAAAGCGCAAAGGAAACAACTGGCTAAAAGGGCGATTATAATTAACGGTCTTATGTGCTGTACACCGTGGAGATAACCACATCCACCGGATGCTGTGGATGTGGTTTCCCACGTACTAAAAAACAAAATGTTGTCCACGTACATAAAAAGGGTGTGCAGTGTCCGGACACGGAAAAAACTGTTCACGTACAGGTAATTTAAAATGGTTTGGCAAATCCTGATGTCCGTTCGAGAAGGGTATCGAAAATTTTGTTATAGCAATACCGAAGTCCCCATAGCAAGTTCTACGAAATGTTTTACACTTTTTTTGCGACTTTTAGATGTTTTATTATTAAGATTACAGCTGTGAGTTTTTAATTACTCCGATTTTGCGCTTCTGTTGTAGATCAATATTAAGGTTCCGATTTCTGTCTAGAAACTATAGTACTGGCCTTTTAGTTCATGCAGCCTTTAATTTTGTGAATCTCGCTTTTAAGACAGCGATAACTCAATCCAAAACGAATGATAGTGGCTATCGTTGCCACAGTTCGACAAAACGACTGCTTACTGGGTCACCAGGTAAACACTCGACACCTACGTATGCACGCAGCAATATGTACCAAATCATGAAAAGGCAAAATCTGATAACAGAAAGGAATATCGTGCGTTACAAAACTATAATAAAAGTAGTTATAAGGAACGCTGCTATCATTATTCTGTTATGGGCACTGAACGGTAAAGATGAGATATCGTCCACATTTAGAATCGTTACGTTCGCCATCAATCGCCATCAATCAATATGCATTTTACACATGTAAAGTCAAAATTTGAAAGGAATTATGCATGACATTGCTCTGTATATACGGTATGCAGTATGTGCTGCTGCAGTACCAAATCTGATCAAAGCAGAATTTCTACTTTCTTGACAATTTCTGGAATAATGTACTTACTGTAACTAGTGCTTTTTCTTCGAAGGCTGGTCGCTGGCTGCGGTATTACCGATGACCCTGTGCGTCCATCACGGCCATCAATTCACGGCCAGAGCGCAGAGTTACACCAGCGCGCAGCTTGCATTTGGCTTTCCTAACTGATACTCTGCATTCTTATTGCTATATAACTGAAAGTATTTATGTTTCGATGATGAACTTTCGAACAATGAATTGCGCTGCATGCATCTACGGTACAACATGCAACGCTGCATGTGCGAGTTTAAGCAGCTACAAAAATTAATATTCGCTACGGTTTGCATACGCAGCACATGGCCGGTATTCGGCCAGACAATCCTCTGGACGAACGAACTGTGGTCGAAAAGATCCAGACCAACCAAAGAGTATCCAGTTAGAATGAATGAGATCATAAATAAGAAGGATCACAGTTCAGTTACTGGTGACATTTGAGGAACGGTGACACTGGACACGCTGAGTCACAGTCAGTAGCCCGAATAATTTAGAGCGCTTAATTAGCATCAGTACATAGCGTCCCTGGTGATATGCGAGTCCTGCAAACGTCCGTTAAAACGAACCGCAAAGTACCTACTTTGCGGTTCGGCAAGTTCTAAAGAATTTACCGAAAATATTAAGCACTTGTTATTGCCATTTAGGCTCAAGTGGGCCTATTGTATAGCGTGGGACTCCCGCCGGGAGAGCTGATTCCGTCTGGGGTGCATTATCGGCAATCGACAAACCAAACAACAACGTTGCGACCAGTTGTGACCAGTTAACTGTTCGTTGTTCAAAAAACAAAAGACAGGCCTGCATTCATCGTCTGTTTCGCTTTGAAGTGCATAAGCAAACGGTTTACTACAAAGCACTACTGATAGCATAGCAGTACAAAAACCCCATAAAAATTCGCCCTCAGTCTTCCGCGCTGGAGTCTCAGGCTTAGGAGCCACTGTTTGTAGAGCATACTCAAGATTCCACAAAACTGCATTTGAAGACTTAGCTTATGGAAGTTATACTGAAGAGGCATTAAATCTTGTAAACTTGTCCAAAAACAAATAGTGACAAGCCAGTTACGATCGCTCCAAGGGGTAAAGAAACATGCTTCCCTAACCCACATGCTTTTATGCCTGACACGGCTAAAACAAAGACTACCCTCTCGAAAACACTCCTGCCATTAGTTTGCAGAACAAAAATCCATAAAAAATCAATTACCATCCTACACAGGCCAGGAACTTTTCCATTGAACGGCGCTCACTCGGATGAAACATAGAGTGGCACGCATTAAACACTCATCCCAAGGTACTCCAGAATGAACTATCTGTGCTGGGGTTGCACCAACAATGCCCCATGCATTGCCATAGAGAAAAATGAATGTTTGCTTGACAGTGGCAGTCAATCTTGTCACACTTTCCCGTGGATTTTGATCGATGTGGCGATGCGGCATGCGCTTCCTTCCGCTGTGGTTTAACGCGACACGATTTCGACCGGCGGCATCAGGATAATCTATGCGCGTTGGCAGACAGGACTGGAACAAAAAAATGTTTGGAATTAAGAAGCGCATTCCTATGCCCAATGTGCAGACGTCACCCAAGAAGCCCAAGATCAATACGGTGACATACGTGAAGATCCCATGGTTCGGCCATTGCCACTGTTTTCTACTGGATTGGTTTATTGATGCCGTTGCACCAAAGGGTAAGGCTTAGTGTTTTTACTGCACGCACATAAAACATACCATCAAGAGGCAATTTATTACGTGCTATCTACAGGTAAGGCAGTACTGAACTGCCGTCTATTAACAAATTATTTGTAATGCAATACTTCTAACTAAATTGTGAATTGGACTAATTTCTAACGGATTTCGAAACGGCTTAATACCAGAAGTTAATCCAATTCTTAATTAATCAGTACTAAGCCTTGCGAATGGCAAGGGCAGTGCTGAGTTCGTCCTGATTTGTTGAAAGACATGATTGAAACCTACTTGAAAATAAAAATAGGTTTGGCAACAGAGATTGCGCGTTGTATGATGATTGAAAACTGTTCCCGTTTTTTGCACATAATCAGAATTGAAAGGACGCAATCGTTCCAGAGCGAACAGTACTATTCAAAGAGCTTGTCGCATGTTCAGCTGGAACGGTCAGATAACAACTGTTTCCACATGCCAAGTCATATAGTTCAGAAGAGTGATGCGGATGAGAAATTAAAAAAGAATTATCAGTTCGACATACTCCATTTCACATGCAGTGGGCCCGTTTTAATTGGATTCCAAAATATGCAGCGAGCCACTAAGACGAAAAAAAAACAGCGCTGCCTCTTTGACAGAAGATGAGTCTATTATGGAATGTCGAGCGAACGGCATGGGCTGTAGCGCAACTAGACCCCACACTGACGTCTAAATACACTCGATGATGTATGGTTTAGTTGTTTGTTTGCAATGTTAATGAGCGTTATGATTACGGTTACACTGACAGCGCACTCTAGTCATAAATTATTACTGGTGCGGATCGGGCGAATATGATCTATTACTTGGCTGTGAAATGAGCTTTTCCAAGCTTCGGAGATACAGTGTGCAGGTGCTGCGCAGAGTGTGGCCCAGCTTCCAGGCGACTCCAGGTACGCGTCTACAGTACACTGCTAAAGAGTGGCTGTGTTGGTATGTTTGTTTGCACGGCATGGACATTATCGAACTTCAAGTTCGCTTTATTGTCTTTTCCATAAAAGTTTACTCTCATAATCGGGCTTAACGTTGGGTGCTTGCTACCTGATGGCTTATGTACATTGCGGATGCTTGCTACCTAATGGTTTATGTACATTATAATTACGCAGCGGCAAGCAGGGAGATTATCGCTGCCGTAGGGGTAGCGACGAATACTGAAAAACTGGTGCTATCTATATTTTTTTAATAGGGAATTCCTTGCAAAAAATAAAAAGAAAATATTACAGCCGTAAGCGATATAATTTAAAGTTGGGGAAAAACAGGAAGAAAATTTGGTAAACTGGGGAAAAACATGAAGACTTCGGTAGAGTTTTCAGGATTTTTGCTGCTTTGTGCGATAGTGCACCGACGATTGAACCTTATTGATCGGACTGCATGCATAATAATCCTTCGGTCGATGAATAAATCGACTACTCCAATATTTTGAACCTTTATTGGCAGATAATGCATTGTACTGGCAGACGTGTACCGTAATATAATATCAGTGTAACCTAGACATAGCTTCGATTCCGCTGTATACGGGTAATACAAGACATCATCGTCTGGTCGCACCTCCGATGTTACTTTCATATTTTCCCCGTACTTTTTCAGCTCAGATTTGCAGCCTCTGCATTTCTTATAGCACAGTTGTGCATACGGTAATTATTGCTTGCCGAGCTTCCATGTATGACATCCTTTACACCGTACTCCTGAGTCGGAAGAAAAGCACCAATCGCGACAAAGATTTGTCAATATTTTTCAAAACGGGATAAACGGTTACTAAAATAACGCTAACCGAGTCTTCGACATGTCTAGGCGAAATAATTTTTGAAAAGTCCGTTCAGCGTATGATCTGGAATGACTGCTGTCAGTAATTGATAAAGTATGCGCATGCATCGGCTTACGTAACCTAATTAACTCCAAGCGACAAGTAAATTACGACTTGCACGTAATTACTGACCGGTTGTAACTAGCAGAAGCGATGTACTGTTGCTGGACTCGTGCTTAAATTGTCCGCTACTGCAACCTAAGTGCTAAAAGCATTGTATGTAAAGTATACAAAGCAATTATGAACTCCAGCTGGAACAGCAACAGTCTCAAAGCATTTTTCATTAGTTTTGACTTAGCTATTGTTAACTTGTTAATCGAAAACATACAAGCACCTTGTCTGGTAATTGAACGGATGTTACGGTTTTATTCGTGCATTAATGACAGTACCGCTGTTGAATGATCGATCTGCGGCATTACGTTGACGGTTAGTGCAGCGACATGTCTGACTGACGAACACGCTTCCGGCACGCGTCGGCCTCAGTTTCTCATGGTGTGAACTTGGAATCTATTTTAGCGGGAAGGCATTATAGCTGGATGACAGTATCGATCACATTTGTACGCACTGGTAGCCTAATACCACAACGCCATCATGATTAGGTCAGAAACTATCGTAATCAAAATAGACAGAGTATTCTAGCTTTGTTGAGCATGCAAGCATTTGGTACTGTGTCCAGGTGCTGAATGTTAAAGCGGAGTGTGAGCAACCGTAGAACCTTAATGATATCAATTATCAGCACATTCAAAATTGCACTTCTTTTACAATACACTGAACAGAAACCGACTGAGCTGCTGTTGAGATTTCCATAATATTCAAAGCACGTACATGAATCGTCAAATCTCCCATCGTGCACACATCCATATTCCCAAAGTGGCAACCTAAGGTCGTGCCTAGAAGCTAGCAATGCAAATATTTGAAAGCAAGTTGCCTGTAAAAACTTATCAAAGCTCCGGATCCATCAGTGCAGAATCCGTACCCTGCTGATGACACGTAATGCAATCCAGATTATAACACTTGAAAAACAGTAGTGTGGTTGGAAGACAGACAGGCGCATTTGCACAGCGAGACAGTCTTATAATTGATGCGGCTAAACTATCCCACCACCACAATCCCTGGTGACCGTTCGACTTAAATCATCCTATCACTTCGTCACAAACAGTTTCATGCATTCTAGTTGACAATTTAATTTAGCCCGTGATTCTCAGTGAATGCCTGGCTCATCACACTGACTCTGTGACTAAATGTAAATCTGTTCGGAGCAAGTGTTTTTTCCCCCGTCTATTCAGTGGCCATGCATGCGGAATTGGCCTCTCTCTCTCTCTATTTCCGCAGATAATTAAATAAGACTCTGTTGCAATCTGGGTTCCCCTTCCGCCGACTGTCTCATGGCTGATGGCCTTAAACGCTTTTTCATCCACTGATCCCCTAATGAACTGAACGGGA
>JAQGAU010001454.1:0-19272 GCA_034698045.1 Paramacrobiotus richtersi | reverse complement strand
ACATTATATACACTTCTATAGTATATACGAAAAATGTTTAACGGAGGGTGTATATATTATGGAGATTCCACTGTACTTCCATGCTTTGCTATGCACAAGTCGTTCAGCAAGCCGCCGACATTTGATTGTTGCATGCGCAACTGGCAGAAGAAGGCGGCTGCGCGTGCAGTCGAATGCAGCTCATTGCGAAATTCCCGAAAATACTGTTAAATAATAACCTCAAGACTGCAATGATGTCCCCGTTATGACTCACCCGGGCACTTCCAGTCGATTTTTCCCTTACCTGCATGATTGTACGGCATTGCTCAAATGAAAACACTGATAGAAGCTAAACAAAATGCAGGATATTATGGTGTCAATAGAAGGACGAGTGCATGGAACAACATAACGGCTGTTTAGAGTCCATAATTATGCAGGAGAAAAACCACGTGCAGCAATCAAACAGACACACAAGTGTGCATTTCTGTAAACGAGAAAAACGTCTGTTGCGCGTAGCTTCAGCCGTCTGCATGGAGAAACCAGTGAAGCAGAATAATGATCCGCAATTCGAACCGCCCGGCAGCGCATAAGTCAGCGGTTACCCGGCATGGTTTTTTAATCTGCTAGTTGCCAAGCTACGGTTCTTGGCGACGATGATATTGTAGCAATCATTCGTAAGCGCGCTCGCTATGATGATTGAGGATGAGCCAATACGCTACTGACTGTACCAAGAAGTACTGAAGTGTCAAATAAATCATTGTATAATTTTGTCGCTTTTTCCGACTGGCAAAGTTTTGTTAGGCGATGTGTTACGCACGATCGCATGTTCATATGGTGCTGTTTTACTTGCACACAGACCTAAATTGCTGTTAATACATCAGTTGAGAGTCGAAGTTTAAAGGGAAAGTTTCCCAGCTCACAAAGACTGAATGTGCCGAGATAAATGACAACGAACTGAATTTGCTTTAGGGACAAAATAAAACTCTTTTTTTTCTTCCTCTAGGCATACCTTTGCGGTTGAACTCTGCAATTCCTTTTGGTGCCAGACTTCTGCACACGTGATGCCCGATTTGTTGTAAGCATACTGGTCCCGAAAAGTTATTTCTGCCACCCTAACTTTATGCACAAGTTTATCTGCCACCTCCGGTGGAAATTTACTGGTCACTTTTTCTGCCAGTTATCTACAAATATCCTGAAACCGGTTAATGCATTTTGTTGACCTTTACGAGACATGGAAGCACTTCACAGAATCGTAGGCTGTTTCAGTGCAAATATGCAAGCAAATAATATTCTTCGTCATCCATGTGTTGTATTTGTATTGATGCTATTAATCAATAGCGCCTTGCATCTTTTACTAGATCATCTTGCATCTTGCGTCTTGCGCCTTGCATCTTGCGCCCCAGTAGTAAGTAGTGGTAGTGGGCGCACGGGTTGATGGCCGCCAAGAAGGGCGTGAATCTTAAGGTCATTTTCTAGAATTTTCCCGAACACTACATCATATGGCAGTTTTCTGAAGTAATCATATTAATATTTGTGGTACTCGATTTAAATGGATCATGTAACAAAGAAAATAGGTACACAGTAACTATTCCAGCCATACATACAGAAGTAGAAGTAGAACTTCAGAACTTCAGTAGCACCGGGTATCATGCTGTAACTAACACCAACCGTTCTGGCCGGGGGCTTGCCACTTGATTCGGTAAGCTAAGGTACAAAAATTCGCATCGGTCAGTTTTTTTTAATCTGTTTTTACATGTTCGATTCGATGGTACGTGCGTGCAGCAGTATCCATGCTAATCGTACATGAAATTTGTTACGCAATTGATTGATTAATGTTGGAACTTGTAATCAAATTCGATTCCGGGCAGTTGTGGGTTGAATCGTTGTGCTACGTAACATTTTCTTATTACTTATACTGAATACAGGGGTCGATGGTCGCTAAGAGGGGGCAGAACTCACAAGGTAACTTTCACAAATCTGCCAAATCTGTCTATCTTACCGCAGTTTTATAGAGTACCAAGTATTGTAGTGCATACTGTGAACTCACACTGAGGGTTCTGACGGCGGACTGTATCTGAAATCGGCACATAAAATTTTTCGCAAACCGAAAGTATAAATCGCAGCGAGCACACAGCCTAGCACTTTAAAAACGACCGCCAAGTATGCCTGGACCTCTGTAGATATCGTTCTGTGATACCAATCAGCACGAAGCAATAATACCAAGCAACTGTAACAAGCTTCTTAAACGTTAGTCCATCGTGTAGTTTTCAGCTCATCAAAAACAAAAACACCATGGCGCACAAGTTCGTGTTTGCTCTGTTGGTCGGCGCAATACTGGTCAATGCGGAGTTTCGGGTGGTGCAAGACTAGACTACAATGATTAGAAATACTCCCTTTTTCATCAATGCAGATGCCGGTAGCCGCGCGGGTTGCACCACTCCCGGCGCTACGGCCGAACAGATCAAGCAGCGAGCCGAGGAGGGTGTGAATACCTTCATGCAGGACATGTTTACATGGACCGTCGAGGTCACCCCGACCGCATCCGCTTTTACTGGATCGCAGGTGCAACGCCACTGTAGCCGGCTTGACTTAATTATAAAAATCTTCTACAGTAAACTATTTTGTGGTTTTGCAGCCAGGAGAAGGCAACTAGGTGTACGTGGCTGATTGCAACGAATACCGCATCCGAATCCTTTGTGTCAAGAATCCATCGACATAACTGTAGATAGCTTAGTTTGTCACTTTTTGTTGTAATTGTAACATTTGTTTGGCTTAGTTTGTCGCTTTTTGTTACGGTGTGAACGCCCGTATTCGTTACTCGGCTTGAGTCGGGTTTTCTTGTTCTGGCGAAGCCTTAATCTACAGCACAAAATTTGCCATATATAAAACACTACGCAGCAAAGCAATAGACACAGTTGTTAACTTGCCATTTCGGCGTATTGTGTTGCCTCGTTCGAAAGAGGTTATGGCATAAAGATACCGAACGTAGATTAAATTCGGCAACGTTGTCGGGCACCTACCGGGATGTACTACCATCCAGCTAAAAGCGTTTACACGGGCAATACTTTTTAACATTCTACCTCGTATCGGTATCGCAACCGGGTACCGTTTAAATTCCCACGAACTGAACCTTACGCCAAAGAACGTCCCATTAAAATAGCGTTATGGTTGCCATCAGTAAATGATCGTAATAAAACTACTCAAAATGTGCGACTGTGTATTTATCTCTTCGCGAAATCGCACTTTTCACGAGTGTATTTTCACGAATGTCCAGCATAAGACGCCAACAAAGGGATAGCTATCTTCAACAAAAAGTTCACATGACATTTCCTACCGTTTGTATCAAGGCGTTATTGTAATCAATACAGCCGTACGGGCACGTTATATTCCGCATTGCTGCGCTGTATTCTAGGGTGCTTTTGTAAATGTCACTGGTACAAGAATAAATTACTGATTGACCTTGTTATCTGTTGTGTTAGTTTCCGATTCACGCGAAACATTACAGTATCCCGCGGAATACTGTCAATGCCGCGCAAAACGGAAAGTTTGGCAAGCGCTGTAACACGTTACAGTAAGGGCAGCCGCAATGTACCCCACGAGCATTATCAGATTCAACAACCAAAGGTTGAAACATGTTAAAACAAGACAATTTAAAACATACGCATTAAATAAGAATTTGATGTAATACGTATACAGTTAATACAGCCAGTCAATGTATCAGCCGAGCAAATACCACTGGATTTCATGGGCATCTGCACCGCGCAAGCACCAGGATCGAATACATTCAGCGCAGAATAAATGCATCTGCAGCCGTCAGGAGGGAACTGAAGCAACGCTGCTCGTTACGTTTAAAGAGTGAACACAAACTAAACAACGTCAGAAAGGTCCGGTCTGCGTCAGACAACGGCAAACTAAATCGCTTGTCGTCAACAACGATGTAAAGGGCAACGAAGCCACACAAAACCAATGTCACTGGATGCGAAAAACTCACAAGGGACTCGGATGCTACCGAAGCTAGGAACTTATTTCAGGGACATATGACTTCCCACTATGCAATTTTTGATTGAACCCTTTTCACTGAATAATCTGTATGTATCTTTGCGGCCTTATTGTTTCGTGCGTTCAGCAATTATTCAGAAATCTTTGCCATGCTTCTGCTAACTACTGTATTTGGTACTCACAGCAGGAAGATATCGTTTCCGCCGGAGCGAATGAGAAAAAGCCAAACCAGTTTACGTTTCAGCTACCCCCGTGGCTTGAGGCAGTCGCAGAAAAGCATCGCAAAGACTTACGATTACAAACTCAGCAAAAAAGAGTACATTTCTTCTCATAGGAAGGTTATCATCGGAAATAGTTTTATTCAGTATGTCTGCGCGGCGTACTGTCATCGTCGTTATTATTTTCCTGACGGTTTGTCGATGTTAGGCACATTAAATAAATACGTAAACATCACCACCCTCAAGAGCGGTCCACGTACCATTTACGAGCAGCGAATTTTATACAATCCCTGCACTCTGCCGCCATGCAGTACTGGCAGTGGTTTGCACTTACCAGCAGCGCCTCCACTCACGCAGCGCCTCCACTCACCT
Source organism: Paramacrobiotus richtersi (assembly GCA_034698045.1). NCBI lineage: Eukaryota > Metazoa > Tardigrada > Eutardigrada > Parachela > Macrobiotidae > Paramacrobiotus > Paramacrobiotus richtersi. Next base: position 14,704 of record JAQGAU010001454.1, on the reverse strand, counting down.
GCCAGCGCGAACGTAGTCGCAGTCAGCTGTAGTTGAACGCAGAAGAGACGGACGAAATGCAAGCGAATTGATGCTGTCCAGAAGCTGTCCCACTGCGTGGAACAGAAGGTATAATTTTGTAGGCTATCATAAGTTTAAAACATATCCAAGCGCTGGGAATCCATCGCCAGAATCGATAATAGCATGTTTACTGAAAACCTGACCGTGAAAATAATACAGTGACCTCACAGCCACATAGAAATAATGCACAAAGTGACGTCGAAATCACGTTTTCAAGTCTACGAAAGTGCGGTCGCAAATCGGCAGACAAAAATCGCGAGTGGAAACATCTTTGGCAAAGTACTGTTTAGCACCCGTACCGTTCGCTGCGGCCCCGTTCTCCAAACTGTGATAATAGAAGCCGTACGGTAACATTCAGCAATGAACTGCTAAATTTATCATGATGCTGCCCGATTATGAACTGAGGTTATTCGTTGCTTAGCGACTGCTTCGAAATAACAAGCCGTTTTTACTAAATCTGCGTCTAAGACGTAGAGCCGAGTTCAGCGCCAATGTCAAATGGACCGGAAGTACCGTAGATATGCTCCCAAAGTTCTGGCTGCTATCTATACCTCAGTAACTGATTATTCTTCAAGCCGGTTAATACAGATATATCAGACCACGTTAGATTCTGCACACTATGGTTCGGAGTGCGACAGCTTACGACACACAAGGCGGAGTGAATTGGCACTGTCAAATATCTCATTGTTTTCGAGTGCCAACTTGTTTCCTGCATGCTCACATTGAAAAACACTATGGCGTTAGAAACACGTCGAATTAACTTTGTGAAAAACGCAAACTTTCTTAGCTTATTGTCCCTTTTTCCTATGGTCAGCGACCATTCGTGAAGCTGCTCGAAACCGCTTCTTTGGTATGGTTTCTTGGTCTTGATAACTGTGTCTACAGAAGGGTATGGGAAACGCATTTCACATATATTGTTCTTCCGGATTTGCCTCGCTTACTCAAATTACACATTGGCTGTGAATAAAGATACAATCATAGATTAAAATCGGCAACATTTTCCAGCATCTGCCGGTAAACATTTCGGTCCCGCTTAGAACTGGAAAGAGAAATTCCCGCTGACGTAGTTTACAAATTGGAGCGATTTCTCGGCTGCGTAAAGAAACGTCACACGTGGTAGTATTCGCACTTTCGGCTTTGTCGCACATTAGAAACTTATATATTCCGACCGTCTACGTCAAACGAAAGGTTGCCACACAAGGTCACTTACCCGCTGCATTATCTGTAGTTTTCCGTTTAGTTTCACTGCCCTATAAATACTCTAGCGAGCTTATACAGTGCGGCATTAGCGAAGTCCGTAGCTTTAGCAGAGAAAACATCTTTTGGTTTCCCCTCACAGTTTGTCGATTTCCGATTTCAGCGGAACATTACAGTGCCTCGCAAGACACTGTCAATGCCGCGAAAAACGAAAAAATCTGACAAGAATAAAGTGAGAAACGCTGTGACAACAGCGGCCATCTGCATGTATTTGTTAATGCACCTCCTGGGTTACATGGCATCCCGTAATAAGGGTGAAGCATACACGCATATATGACACGGCCGTCGCATAGTTTACATTTTACAAGAAAAACACTATCCTGGTCTGATGGCACACCATTTTGTCGCTACCATGACAGTACAAACTGTTCAAAATGAATACCACGGCGGCCAGAGACAGTCTTGATCATGATCAATACCCGCAGTTGCCCATTTCGGAACGCTTATCATGTGACAGAAAGATTAGAAACCAAAACACCTTTTTGTATAGTGCAACATCTTACGCTATCTAGGTAATGACATACAGATCGGGCCACCAGATGCTTTCATGGTGCTGATTCGGCAAGTAGCAATAACACAATGCTTTAAGAGATTTGATAGCGGCACAATTGTCGCTTTTTATGTGCTGTGCAAGGAAATTAATGCCGTGTTGTATTCACACAGTAGTTACTGTCAGTATATAATATTATTGTCTTAGCAACCAACGATTCGCATGAATAATTTCTCTGAATGTAAGAAAAATGTTCCGAATTGCTGACAAAACGACGTACGAATCGGAATGTAAGAACCATCAGTTGTCACTGTGCTGGACTCAAGACGGTCGGACTAAAGCGTTATTAGTTTCTCGTCGATTCTCACATACAGTGTATGATATGCCGACTCGATCCAGATCAACGCAAACAGCAGACATGTCCCGCCCCACTGATCTCAATTAACTATGATCGAATCTGTTTATTGCATTGGCCAGTTTATGACACGACCCAGCTTTCTGAGATACGCACCCCAAACATACTACCAATGCGAGCTTTAGAGAGCCAGCTCCTCTCCTGGGAGTCCGTCGCCCACCGGTGCATTTCCCATCGCGGAACGCTAGTCCACTGTTCCGTCCTATAGTTCGAACGCGAGCGGATATTCTGCCATAGAAAGGTTCAAATCGCCAATATGTGTAACCTTACTCGTCAGCGGGTATACTATCACTTCAGTTTGTTGGATTTTCAAGCCGAATATTGCTCAGAAAAACGCCAGTCTGTAGACATTGTATGACTTCTAGTATGCATCCTACGCGAGTCCAGTGCGGCGTCTACACCCTTCCGCAATGCCGCCAGGAAACGTGGCAGACCACCGGGAACTGGTTGTGGCTTTTATGCATCGCAGAAATCGCAAAAAAATGAGCCTCGAGTTATACCGCCCATACATATGCACTTGCATCTAAACAGGCGGAAGCGTTATGATTGCCACTGAATGCAACTTCGACAAGACCTAAACGAACCTAATGGTTTCCCTTACACATAGCCACAAATGAGCACGAGCGTTGCAAAGCGATAAAACGTACAGGCAGCGGCTATGCAAACTCAAAGCGACAAGCACCAGTATTCCGTAAAAATTCGGCATCGTACAGTGATTTTTGCGTGATCGCCCGGCGATTTTACTTCGCCCACGGTCCGGTACGCATAGCAGTCACCTTATTCTAATTCCCGCCTCTGTAAACCGTAGAATGTCCTATGCAGAAAACTTTCCGAAAGAAACATGGACACTTCAAGGGTCTTGGTCTAATGACTGCGACCGAGAGAGAAATATTCCGCCACTTCATGAATAAACTAAAATTTTTGGAGTAGTGTTTGGCCGAACAAATCTTCGAAGAAGAACCTTGAACCTTCGAGCGGAAGATGCGGTAGCACCTGTTGCAAAAGTCACCACAGCATTGTACTGACGCGGTATAATCCGCTCTGGGATTTACGCAGCACGCTGAGTCTCAGCCCTGAGATCGCTAGAATTTACTTGCACTATCCCAAGGTCGTCTCAAAATAGGACACTTGGAGTGAAGTGGTACTAACTCATGAACACCCACATCCGCATAATGGCCCTGGCTACCGGGAAAAGGAAGAACGCCCAAAATGTAATCCGGCTAAATCCGGATCTGATCGAATGGACTTCCTGGAAGTCCTCCTGAAAAACTACATCTCCCTGGTGGCAACAGTCGAGACGGTTAGGTATTCATCAATTCCTTGGATTGCTGGCCTTAATAGGTTTGGTGAATGCCGGCCGTCCAAAGGATACAGCAGAGCTTTTTTACGGAGTGCTCATGAAAAGATTGACGACATATACATCAAGGTCATCTACCAACTGACAGAGTGGGCATCGTTCTTCAGAATCCGCCAAAACCCCACCAAACACTCGATGCAAATTGTGGACTTGAGGACTAGACTTCAACTTGTAGGTCTCCTGAGACTTTTCTGGAGGACATACTGAGCGCAGTATTCGTGGCCGTGATTCATAGTGACACAACTTGTCGACCTTGATATCTCAAGCACTGTAATTCTTTGATGAGGCTCTCCAGGTGTCCAGCCGATTGTAGACTGGACAGAAATAGGCGATGATCAAAAACGACCTCGAAGAGCACACTGTGAAAGTCACCACTTTCTGAGGCCACTGGCCTGAGTCAATTGCCAGCCGCCGAGAAGCCAGAACCTCAAAACATGCTACCGGAGCAGTCGCCCGAATTATGACTTGCTAATACAAGATAGGCCACAGAGCGAAAGTCTGTAAATCCAACGCATCGAGACTGGTCAGAATACTTAGCGCACAAATGGAAGACTCGAGACCAACTAGGATGTCGTGCGCACAAATACTGCAGGCGCCAAACCCACCATGGTCATAGTGAAGGTCAACGGCCGGGCAGTCACGTGACTCACGTTCGAGCTGGACAACCAGGACTACCGTGACCACGAAAATGCGAAGACGACAGCCTACGCAGACATCTGCGAGGGGGTAGGTCCGACTCGGTAACACAGAAACTCCTCCAGCAAGCATTACCACTAGTTTCTCTTATTCTTAACAAAAGCATAACTGGTGCACTGTACTCTGTCTGCTACTAAAAAAATGTATTCTTATGAACGCCATGCAATATTTCCCTCCTTGCGAGAAGGCATAACGGGTAGCAGGACCATTGGTGCCGTCGTTCGTTATGCTCTCTCACCCGCTCAGTCCTCCCTGGGACCATCTGACGCTCCAATATACGGGACGGAGTCGGTGCGGGACGAAACGGAGCTGTTTCCGCCTTCATTCGATTCGGTCTGTCCTAAGAGCCGTAGAACACTGAGTCGATCTTATACTGCCCAAACAACGTTTTCACGGCTCCGTATGAAGTTATTGCTCATTAGTCGACTTACCTGGACGCTAGGAGTAAGTGTACCAGTCTCGTTCCGGCGTCCGCTGCCACTAGTGACTCGATTGTTTGCTTAGTTACAACTCGACCGTAAAAAATAATGGACGACATTCGCGACGGAAGCAGGCATGCATAAAATAGGGTAGACCCTGCGTTGATATCAGATGTTTGGATTTCGTTGCAGCGATCGAAACTGTAGAGGATTAAAGGAACTTTTCGGGCATCACTGTGGTACTTGATCGCACGAAGGAATACAATATAGCTGAGGGACGATTATTACCCCGATCATCGGTTGCTCGGCGACTGTGATATAACTATCGAAACGATCTGCATAATATGACTTATCGTCTTTAACTATCTGCACATTGCTACTGAACGTTAGCCAGAATCAGACACATGAACCAATTAACTGATGAACATTAGGAATAATACACTGTACACACATTGTCCAGTTGTCAAGTATTACACTGCGGTCACTCAGCTGATAATGTCGAGAATACATCACGGCGACTACACTTGAAATTAATTACAGTAACTGCTTTTGTTCGATCCTGCCTTTATAAACCTCCTACGTGACTGTTTTACATTCAGGAACGGTAGCAAAATCAAAAAGTCACTGAATGTATGTTCTTGTTCTTGTGGTTAGATATGCTGTTGACCTTTCGCGTAACAACAAAAACGCTCAATTAAAGCCAATCATCTTTCTGGTGGTGACGTTTTTCGACAAACAAATGCTCTACTTAAAATTGATAGTAACCAATGGAAGCTGTATGAGTGAATCCCTTTACAATCAGTGCATGGATGGATTGTTGCGCAGCTGCAGAGAAAGCTCTGTTGCTCTACGTTGGTCTCTAGTTACAAGCCTTACATTTGTTTTATTTTTTAAATGGCATGAATGCTTTACTCGAGCGACAACAATACACCAAAAGAACAAACACGAAATTCAGTGAGAGACTTTACTGAATTCAGTTAGAAGCCTTACATCGTTTACGGATGTTTCTTTTTCCGCACTTTTTTCGACGGACTAGAGGGACACTATACGTGGTTACCTGTAAAAAGCCTCGTTGGATCTTCTGCTTTGTGGCACATTATGCGGTCCTTGTTGTGAAAATAATAAACGGCATGCAGTGCAGACTGTACGAGCTGGCAAGTGGTCATTTTCTCAGCACCCTTGTCCGTGTTCTGTTTTCCACAGTTTGCTTTTTCTGCTCTCCCTATACCAGCATTTTAATATGCTTATGTGTTCTGGCTCCTTCTGCAATACATTGTACGTACAGGCTTAATAGCAGCTATGTGCAACGAGCACGCACAGATAAAGAACAACCGCAAAGCTCCAATGTGCAGTTTGCGTAGATTTCTTCGTGAGATAGGTTACGTCGGTACCGGTTGACATACAGCTGTGCATGCACACAACAAAGCAATTAAATATTAAACAGTTCGACAGTAGTAGTTTATCGAAACACCATGGCGTGCTCAAACCTTTTAGTATTCTTGGCCGGTGCTCTTCTGGTCAGTGCGGAGCACCACACAGTGCAGGATCAGACGACGATGACGGTGCAAACCCTCACGTATATCAAAGCGGATGGTGCCAGTCGAGCCGCTTGTGTGGAACCGAACGTTACCGCTGCCCAACTCAAAGAGCTCCTCCAAGACAACATGAACAATTTCATGGGGCAAACATTCATCTGGCATATTGACGTTATCCCGACTACTTCCGGTACCTTTGAGTCCAGGGTAAGCGGCAAAATAAGCTGTGCTACATTCAGTCTTACAAATAGCTCAAACCACAATGAAACGTCTTATTGCGGAACGTTTTTATACATTTGCTCTTGAACACATATCGGGAATCGGGGAATGTATAGACGTGAACGGACGTTTGTACGTTATTCACGGACTCACGGCATTATTCGGTTTTGCAGCCGGGAGCCAGCGACGAAGTCTATGTGGCCGATTGCAACGAACACCGCATCCGCATCCTGGGAAAACAAGTGTGCGTCTGCGGGTAATAGTATATGTTCGGCTGGGTGATCTCCGTTTTTTTTTTGTTTTAGGCCCATCGACACTCGGTCTCCCGAGTGACACCCGGCTGCGATTTAACTGAGAACCTCTGCATGTTCATCTTGTGCATTCCATAAAGACGGCTTAGGCTAAGCGATACATCTCTGTTAAACTCCTCGAGCTGTATAGCACCGGTTACTGTTAGGCCCTGAACGTACCTTGTTATTACGTGTTCACCTTGTTATATAGATTCTTATCGCGTCTGGCATAACAGCCTATTAAATTTCATGGATTCTCCCCGCCCAGTCTGACTGAAAAGTACCGTACACCACGCGTAGCAGAAACTTTCAGACTTAAGCAATTGGTGTCTTTTGATAAGACTTGTATGGGAACTCCGTTTATAAAGCGCTACTGCCTATTGGAGATTGGAGAGCTCCCCGGGCTATGGCCAAATAAATTGTATTGGAGACATACACGGTGCGCAGACAGTACTTTGTTTGTAAATCGGATGTCGCGATACATGACTGCTGTACGATAGATACGATACATTCGATACATGCAACACGTTCGAGATTAATGTAGCAATTAATAAAGCTCCACTGAATACGTAGTGCCGAAATTCTTTAATTTTAATGGCAAAGGTGTCTGCCAAGCGCCGCAAAGCATATACTTCGTCGAGCCGGCATTTCGAAGATTCACCAAACCGATACAAGATTTCTCATGCAGATAAAGTAACCACTGGGCATTGTGCTCATTTCTCACGGTAGATCTTAGACATTCCCAGCACCATACGCGGTCGGTAGGCAAGTTACTTTTCTGACAGATAAAACATTCCTGCTGCAGGTTGTCGTTTTCCGATTTCAGCGGAACACTGCAGTATCGTGATCGACACTGTCAATACCGCGCAAAACGGAAAAACTAACTAGTAACGCATCAGATACGGCACCACAGCGTAATAATTACCACAACGACATGTAAATAAATAAGATAAATAAGTATAAATAAGATATTACAACGAGATGTATCGCTAAATCGACTATCAACATGAAACCGGATATCCAACAACTACTCAACGCCCCACACATGCTGCTTAAATCGCCCACGGCGATAGGCAAAGGAGCAGAAAGGGCTGGATTAGTTTCGTTGAATGGGCATCGTGATGTACTTGCGTTCCTTCGACCGTTCCAGCCCATCAAGCGATACTGCGACCGCGGCCTGACGGACGCAGGCGACGAAACCGGCACGAGACTAGTCAGAAAATCGGTACAGATTAAAACGTGTAGGTTTGCCGTGCCCTCGCGACTAAGAACTATACAGCGGGCTACGCGGGCATTGTTAACGTGCACAACGTGTCAAACGTCATATTACCTGCTCGTACATTTTTTGGTTAACGAGTTCGTCGCCATGCCGAACTGAACCAGTTGCAATCCAGTTGGTCGACGTCAGCAAAAAGTCGTACCGTGAGCTTGGTTTTGTGTTATCACAGAGCGTCATATCCCAATGTGTTTAAGCGAACAAAGATGGCAACGAAAAACCTTGATGAAAATTGGGCGCTGGTTATACGTTCGGCTGAGGGCGACCAGGTATCAAGCGGTGCGATGAAAAGCGCTTCGCCACAGACGGAAAACCGATAGAGGGACTCCTGCAGTGCTATGTTCACTGAGTAATCGAGCTGACGAAGATTTTCACCAAGATTGTCAGCAAGGTCAGGTAGCACAAACTTTACTAGATTGTGTCGCAAAGTATTGGTGCAGTAGCAGTGTTACATTATGACTTCCTGCCATTTGTCGATGATCCGGGTAGAAAGGTTCACATGGAACTGTACGAGCTGCCAACCATGGACACGCCCATAGCTGGAACTTACGTTACGCCACATACCACTGCCGAGTTGTACGAAGAGTTCCAGGAGCAGAGACAAAATACAAGCCCATCCGTTCGCAGATGGTACAGAGCCCAATACTTAGCCCGTTATTCCCTATCCCGAAATGTTCGAGTCACTGAGATACATCCATCAAAAAGCACTTTCAAATTACTTGTTCTAAAGGGAAGCATTAGATGCTTCGAGGTCTACATCGATAAAGACTGCAAACTTCGGCTCCACGAGTATCTCCGCAACCATTGGTGGCTCATAAAAGATATAGGACGTAGACTACGGGAGAATAACGGCAATCCCCGATCAATGGAGTTCCTGCGCCAGCGCATAAGTGTTGGAATACAGCGTGGAAATGGGATTTGTGTTATGGGTACTGTTGACTCGAATAAGGAAATGGAAGATGAGTTTTTGTTTTTTTAACGTATAACTGTTGGGTACGGACTGTGTTGATGCGCAAAACTTGTACAGCCGGAAAAATAATTAAAATTGGATTTGTGGCTCACCAGATATAATAGCATTTTTTTACTTGCTTGGAAAACAATTCAGTTGAGTTATTCAATTAGCTTACTGCTTTGGTAATTAATACGTAATACCTTGACTGATAGAAAAGCAGGTAAGTTATATAGATACGCAGGACCGCCAGGCTGTGGGGGCAACGGTGGGTGGCCGCGATTGGCCAAGGCGTGGCATTAATAAGCCACGATCACGGCGCGTTAGGCGGTGCTACCTTTGCAAGGAAGAGCATTTCCTGGAAGAATGTCTGTTGTCGAAGCAATTTCAACAGCAACTCCAGCAGCAGCCAGCAAACTAGGAACCACCACAACAGAATGGTGGCCAAAGTTCATCGTCCATAATTTCATCCGTGTCTAACCTGTCGTTGCAGATAGAGCCAATGGAGGTGGATTGCGGAATAGATTTCCGTCGTTGGGAAACCTTCATGCAAAAAGAAAAGGATGACGCAATTGAACACCTTACAAGAATCCTGGCGGCGCTCCATCAGACCTGGACTGAAATAAATGGACTGGACCGAAAAGTTATTTCTAATGCCTATCCGCCTTTAACGCCTTTCATTCAAATGAGGGAACCTTTTAGACCGCGTGCAAGGGCTTATACGGAATCCAGCTAGACCTGCGAGGAGTACGTACAGAAGCGTGCCGAATATCCCTTCCGAATGCATCGACGAAGCGGCGTATGGATTACAGGAGATTCCAGTGTCCGAAAGACCGTTTGTGCTAACAAGAAAGTGGCCCACGGTCAGAGGTGGCGTGCCGAAGTTACCATCACTAGAGCATGGACCGAATAGCTGCAACAAATCGTGCGTTTTACTCGCTTAGGTTTCCCGGGAACTAACCAGCATACGTGATTGAAAAACGTTGATGAGGCATATTTCAAAGGTCATAGCAGACTTCCATTGACCGTTGATAACCGTGACCATGAATGCATTTTCTCACTCATGAATACAAAACATTCCGTGAAACCTCGGAAGCGGCAAAAAGGTGCGAGAAAGGATAGAAGATCGACAAAAAAATTCCAAAGATGCCGGAATTGATGTAGTTGAAAAAGTCTCGAAATCCAAGGTGCAGTCTAAATTCAGCAGAAGAAAGCTGCAGATAAAGGTTCAGACCGATACCAAGATGCGTTGCTCCAGTTCTAGTGCAGATTCAGAGGATGAACGGCCTCTGAAACCGAGAGAAAAGGGATCCCGCAATGATTGAGGCGGGAGCATTCAGCTCAGAGAAAGATGGCGGTATATCACCTGTCCGCGTTCAACAAATGCAGAAAGGAAGGCTAAATGCCTATCTTCTTGTGTCTAACAACACACAGCAAACAATAACCAACTAGCTCCATTCTTGTTGTCCATTTTAGAACTTGTGGAACTCAAGTTCAGTGCCGTTTTCACGGCAAGCGATATATTGTACTACTGTAACCTTAGATTATTAGTTAAGCTATTTTTTTTTGCTGCCAAATTGATTGGTAAGTAAAGGACTCCGTTTCCGAAGGATATCACAGATGTGCGACATTATTATCAATACATATCGCGCTTTTTATTCCATTATTTGAGCAGTTTTCTTTTTCAGACCAATATAACGAAAAAGAAGATCGAAGCAAGCGGCGAAAACAGCCAAGCCAAACAATCCATCCTTGTGGAAAATGTGAACAGAGATTCTGCACAAAAGAGACCTGCGCCAAAAAGGTACTGAAATGTTGTGGAAATCACGGACGAGGCCAAACCGGTGTGGGGGGTGTGGTCGAACGTTCGGCGAGCAAATACGAAGAGACGGCTGCACCGGGGGACACAAGGAAGAACGTCGAATTTGTCCGCGTTTGCAAGCTAAGATCTGGCAAAGTAAAGCCAAAAACCATGCTAAAAGCTTTGTTCTAGATGGCCAAGGATGCCAGAGGCACCGGACATTCCGCAGTCCTCAAGGTAAGAACCAAAGGTCGCTGTCTTCCGAGCAAATTCAACAAGTTCCGCAACTGTGGTTCCGATTGCTATTAGCGCAATACCTGCTGATTTAGCAGCAGCACGTGTGACGTCTTTCGCCGAAAAGATCACATCAAAAAGGCTCGCGAACCGGCATAACAAGCCTTTCGTTCGAAAACCGCGAACTACCTATGAAATTTTTTCTCCATGTTTGCACTCTTTGAACGGTGGAGAGGAGTTGTCACCCTCCTTGACATCTCACGATATTCGGAACTCTTTGTCCTCGTTACATGCAGCTGTTACGCAATGCCGTTACATATCACATTTCAAATGCTAGTTTTAGTCTGTTGACGTACTTTTACTAGCTAGATATAAAATTTTATTGTAATATAAATAAATAATACGTTACCAAGCAAACGCACCCGCAGGGAAAAATTATTATGCATGCCGGAGAACCGTAATAATTCACATTTAACCCCGATATGGAATCCAAAAGCAAAGAAAGCCCGTCGACCGAGCCAAAGTGGAAATGCACGGTACGTCCGGATCGCGCCCGTCGTATTCCCCGCTGAAATGACTCGCCCACATGAACATGCACACTCTGGCCACTGGGGAAACGGTACAAAATTAAAAGACTTTTTTATTAATAAAATATGCAGGCGGCGTGTGTACCCAGACAGTGAATGCGCATGTTTTGCAACCTACGGGTTATCTATGAAGGTGTAAAATTCACTGTAGTTTTCCTGCTTACAGAGTTATTGAATATTGCGTCGCTGGGTACATTATTTGCAGCTGATTAAAAACTGCATTGTAGTCGCAATACAGTATGCACTAACATTTCCACAATTTGTAGAAATGTTAGTGATTACTGCTCCTCTGATATAGCAGCGAAACAATCTGCGCCTTGGAGGAGATCCGAACCGAACATTTGGTCAGGCGGATTATTTTCGCATTTATCCCCATTATTATACGTCCCTGAAGCAGTACAAATCGGAATTATGCAAGAGTGTCCGCGATGTTCTGAACAAATTCCATAAACTGGTGGACTGGAAGGGGGCACTAGTGTATCATGGGCGCGCCTTGGTTACATATTCATTATTTTTATGGATTTTCTACGACAGACACATCGCTAAGCCCTTTCGGATACTCTCGATTACTGATTCCGCAGCTGTCGGTGTTTTCGGGTTCTTGGAAAAAACTGGATCAACACTGCGCCCAGGTATTGCTTGCCGCTTGAACAACTCTCTTGGCGTTGTACCGAAGTTATTGTTCGTACCGAAGTTATTGTTCGTACCGTAGGTTATTACAACTTACCGGACAATCACTCTGGGAATCGGTTTATCCTTCCGATAGCGCTCACCCTGATAAACGGTAAACTGGGCTGCCGACAAAACATGCATTCTAAAGTAGCGCAGATGTTACCTGAAAAGAAACGTTGTAAGAAAACGCATCCGTTGCTGCTGAAAATTTTTCAACTGTGGTGATACGCTGACATACATGATTAAACAGTAGCGCCGTTCTCGAGTTACCGTTAATCAAACCATTGGTTGCTTGGCGACTGTACTTAAGCCTGTTGTAATTTTTGTTGTATTCATCACACTTTCCAAACTTGTGAACTGGCGATTCTCAAGTGGTATGCCGCAGTCGATGTTTGCGTTTGCCATGGAACAATTTCACTGGGTGCCAATTTAGTGTAACTATATTACACACGCATAATATAAGAAGATTATTATTATTAAAGGTAAACAGTATTCTAGACGGAGGTACCTGTTACAGCGGAACAAAGCTTGATTTTGTTGTGGTCAGCGGTTACTTCCCGAACTTAAAGGCTAGCAATTTGCCATTTTCTGATTAAAGCGGAATATTACAGCATTTTTGCGCATACTGTCAATACCGCACAAAACAGAAAACATGGCGTTTGGCATATTGTAGAACATAGGAACGATTACTACAGCGGCACTTACAGTTTTTAATCAGCATTAACACTAGATGTACCGAGAAGTTTTAATAGACGGATGCAACCGGGCATCTTACAATAGTACGATGAAATTTCTCTACGAAATACGAGTATGATCCTTGCTTGAGCTGGAAGTGGCGGAGTTCGGAGCGGTCTACGAGGCGCTGCAAAATCTAGATGCCGAGCCTGTTACGAAAACCTTTTTCGAAAAATGACAGGATTTTTTGCAAACCGAACCTGACTGCACAACCTGCTCAACAGCATAATATGTTTTAGGAGTCTTTTTCTCGTTTTCGGTAAGCTACAACAATCGAGCAAGTGGCCCGTTTGAGATGACTCCGCAGGCACTCCGCAGGCTTCCGCAAACAACTCTTCCCGCAGGAGATCATTTGTGTTCTGGACGATCTCAAGCCCACCAGCACCCGCCAGCACAATAGGCGGACAAACCCGAAAGCGGTTCTCCACTGGATGTTTGCATACCTCGAAGGCACCCGAAAGCATGCACCGAAGGCACCCGAAAGCAAGTGTTGGGAATGGGGATTCTGTGCTGCAGGCGTGCATGAGAGATCGGGTCGATCACAGAAGGCGCTCACAGAACTGGACCAGAGTTCTGACTAGTGTCAACGAGACGGCTGTCAGTTCTACCATTAAATCCCCATCCCTACCCCAGGTCCACCGCTTCCTCGATGCACTGGCAGCGAATGTGCAGTGGAACGACGACCTGGACAATGGGATGGTCCATGCCTCCGACGGGCGCTATAGCTTCAATAATAACTTTTGCAAATGCTGACTAGGATCATGCACTCTTTCCCACATTGAGTTCCCCGAACCTTAGTTGAGAGACTACTGACACAAACTGGAAGATGCCGTACCCCATAGCTTTGAGAGGTTCGCTAGACCTAATACGGCTTTGAATGATGAAGTTAAAACGTTTATCCTTAATACTATCCAAACATACGCCAGAGCAATGCTAGATCGAATTCTATAGTATTTCACACTGGGGAACGAAGCGTTCACTCGTAGAACACTTTGGCCGTTTGCAGTGAAGCGGAAGTCTTTCAGACAAGCAAAAGACATTTACAATTTTTCAACTGAAATATCTACCGCTGCGCTTGGTTTGCAACGGCGTAGGGTTCATTCTCAACTCAGACTAGCTGGAGCCAGCGGAGGAAATACTCAACAGTGTGGGATACGGGTTTGACATCGTAACAATGACCTACTCTCAGCAATATGTATTGTGTGACTCTTAGCAACCATCTTTTCAGAAACGGTAATCTGTGAGTGGAACAACATCAGTCGAGCAGATTAAAGATACCGAACAGTCACAAATATTTAGCTCAGTGTAAATACACTATCAACCGGCTACTGGGTAGGGACTAGGGACCCAGCTGAGTTCCCGCCAACAGCAGTAGCAGCCACCTGAACTTCCTCTGCCCGAGGTCAGTCAATATGCCGACCTTGACGACTAGCTTTCCGAAGCTCCTGCACTGGACCCAATGCCTGCTGATCTCATTTTGACTGATGAAGAACCGATCGATGCATAACACCATCTTCTTTTGGGACCGAACGATGGCGGAGGTTCGACACAGAAAAACTGACGTAGAGGCCGGATCTTTGCAGTGATATTTCCACCAGAGTAATGGTCGGGTAAAAGACGTCAAAATGATGTGTTCCACCCATTCAAGAAAACTGATAGTTGGTCTCTCGAAGATTTTTCGATTGTCCTCAAGTTCGTCTTGACCATCGCGT
>JAQGAU010001453.1:0-19274 GCA_034698045.1 Paramacrobiotus richtersi | reverse complement strand
ACAACGAGGAGACGGATGAGATTATCAAGTTATGCAGCAATGAGGACACCGAGGGCAACACCAAATATGAAGGTATAGGTTGCTGTACATTCTCTTTACCATGGACACGATGCGTAGCATACCCAAACAATTCAGCGTTTTATCCAAACTCCTTGAAACTTTCATGACAACTGTACATATGTAATGTTATGTATTGCTGATGATTCTCAGTCATGTTCATCCCGATAAGCTGTACAACAATCTCTACACATCCTTATACAGTTCATTCGCAGTGCATGTGTATATACTCATGTTTATCTTTTTGTATTCGATAAATTCGTATTTATATTTGGTAAATGTGTACGTATATTTGACTATACAAAGTACGCCTAAAGGTGCCGGTACTAATGCGTATCGGTTGTTTTAACAGATTTCATCAAGAAAGTCCTTGAAGGACCCTTCCCGCACGAGAACGACTAGAGCTCAGCCGTCCTGTGGAAGAATCCTCTGGTGATCGCCAACGATATAATGGACATGTTTCTTCTTTTTTTGTGGAAAAATGCTTTATCCAAAAAAACACGTATATTACCCAAAGCTGTGTCGTGGTGTTAATAATGTGGGACAGATAGAGACGATTACTGCGTTGGTAACCTATTCGCTGTTGGGCAGCCGGTCTGGGGCTGTAGCGCAATTCCGTAGTATGTAGTCAATGTTGAGATTTGGGCTAATTACGACGATTTAACCGTCAACACACGCCACCGTCGATCAACCAAATAAACTACGTAAAATACCACGTACAAACACCGGTAATGGGTGAATGTTTTGAGTGTCGAGGTTAACCCAGATGTCGTACTAATAGTAATGTCTACATAAAACAATCCGATCAAATGAAAAACTTATTCCAATCAGCACGACTTGAATGTTTTTCTTTACAAAAAGACTGATCTGGTACGACGCAGACGTCCAACAACCACACAATGAACAGATTACTGTATCCTTTTGGGGCGAATAACCTTACATGGACCCCATTGTTTGGGGGCCAGGTAGCAGGGTTAAACATTTTCTCGGTCTGGTCAGCCGAAGCCGCTCGCATAAGTAAGAGAACAACTGCAGTTTGTACTTTGCATAATAGAGATCAACTGCATTGTTTACTCTGTACATATTATGCTGTTATTGTATGATATAATTTAATTTTACAGTACATGGTACGTTCTCTTATGTACTAGCGAGAGGCGTAGGGTTAGCGTAAGAACAAACACGTGCAAACAAGCCATTCTTATGTACAACCACTTCCGGCAGTATAACCGGTAATATGCATGTGTTGACCTGGTCCGCAATTCACAAAATTAATAAAGTATATAATCCGTATCCAGATGCTTACCTTTCACGTATCATATTCCATTTTGTTTACATACCTATCATTTTTTACTATAAAATTCGTATCAGTGTACGTTCTCTGGCGTACACTTTTTAAGAAGCTGGAGGTCTAAGGTTTTCTCACACTTTTTCAGCTTTCTGGGGAGGGTGATAACAAACGGAAACTGCATGGCATATATATTATTTTATGCATAGTATAATTTAAAAAAGAGTGCATCCCTTAAGAGGTAGTACAGCTAATAACAAACCTTTGGGCCGTTGCCAGAAAATTTGTTCCGTCACCTTTTAGATAAGCACATTGATCTTCGGCCAGCGTATACAGATGTTTATTGTGCATATTAACTGGTTAATTTCTGCACGTGTATCTTCTGATAAAATTGGTGATAGCGCGCACAATGGGAAAACAATCCTCAATTAGCTGAATATGTATTAGTCAGTAAGGAATTTAAGAGGCTTTATCAGGCTGAGCGTGTACATCATTTCCGTTGCAGATAACAGCTGCCGTTAACGTTTTATGAGCAATACTTCACGTCTCTGCATAACTAATATGGCTACGTACTTATGTCTCATATTTACTCTGGTGCTGGTCATATAAATTGTGTATCACCGGATATGTTTCTGTACATATATTTGCGAAACAAACGACCTATGTGGCTGGTTAAAAAAATGTGAAACTGTGTTTGCGCTAGGACATTTTCGAACGAAAAAAGTCATCTTCTTGTTACTACTGGTTTTTGCACGGCACATGTACACTTCAGCTAACCAAATTATATAAAAATCACGTATGCGTATGTTTGTATTGCATATTTTTTTATATGTATTCTAGATCAACATTATAAATGCTTTGTATACCAGCGGACCGGAAGATACTTGAATTACTACGCATCCATTATTGTTCTGAATTGTTACTGTTAATTGGCGCAGTCTTTATTTTTCATTCCTGTTCAACATACATCTCGGTGCTCTGCTTTCACCGTTCATATTATTTCAAGAATCTTCTCATATCTTCACATGTTTCCAGCTTCGTTTACCGGTTGTACAGTACTGCAGTGATTTCGCGAAGGAAAATATCACAAAGTCGACGAAATTATTTACGGTCTCTTTCCAGATTGACTACTAGTATTCAGGGGTTTACAGCATCTGCTTGCGGCGGGCCGGCACAATGTTGACCGGTCCAACCTTCAGTTTCTGCTCTTTGCCCTCCAACGGCGGCAACAGCTCAAAGTTTCGCAGCGCATCCATCGACCTCCCTAAACACCATAATAAAGAATGTGGTTAGCGAATGTTTTGCAATTCCGGTGACAGCGACGGTGACCTTTGTCATTACTACCAGTAGTATATGCAATTTATCCTCTATATATTGTCCAACCGATAATAAATAAGTATTGATTCCACTGAATCAATTGTCGTGATAGTCAGAATGATGCTCAGAATTCAATGGGCTTACATTCTGAATGTACGGCCAATGGGATGGTGGTCTCTTGTGGGCACTGGTCAAAGTCACACAAGCATACGGTGCACTTCAGGAGTGGGGCACCGTCCGGCTTCAACTGCAAAAGAATGAATTGTGTACGGTGATTGAGTAATTATTATACGACTACAGTCGCCAAAATCTTTACAAGAGACTTCACTTGCTATTGGAAATTTTTGGATTTTTTTATATTTTTTTTTGTCAATTTAAAGTATGAAGTCGACTGGCATCGTTCGTACCCTCTGTTCTGCGGGGATATTACGGCTAACGACACGGTTAATAGCCAGTTCGTAGTCCTTTCCGGGGGTCACGTGGTTGATCTTCGAGGCCGGGTTTGTGGGCAAAAAGTCAGAGTGGACTTGTCTACAAGAACCGCGACAATTGTCGATAAGTTGGTGTTCAGATATGTCTGATCTGGATATATCAGCTTACCCATTCTTAATAATATGCAACAGGTGGCTGGGATCCGGGCTCGGTACGACTTGACCATCGGCATCCTTGATATAAGGCTGCAGGACGCAGTTCTCCAGAGTGAAACCGACATTGATGTTCTCGGGGATGTAGTTCTCAGCCACCACCTTGAACTTCCAGGTCTCGGAGAACTTGTCGGCCGTCAGTGCAACCACACTATAAAACGGGATTATTCAGATTTCAGTATTATTATTATTATTATTATAACACTGCAGTAGCCAAAGCAGTAAGCGCTTGAGTATTTGCCACGCTACCGAGATACATATTGTTCGGTTGTCTGCTCTTGTGTTGTAATAATAATAACTAGGCAAGTGCACTCGCTGTTGGCGGGCACTGAATGACCGAAGCGAACGAGTATTAATTATAATGTTAATATTAATATAATGTCAATATCAGTAATTAATATGTTAATTTAAGGCTGTCTACCAACAGACCGACACGAAAATCACCTCGACTTGAGTATAGAGGACCTTCGCTTCGCTTCGGTCGATAATAAAATATATTGGTGAAATCTCGAGCCAGTTCTATATCTACTCGTTGCATCTTGACTTAACCAGGTCGACTTACGAGTGATTCAACGGTGCGCACGTTCCCAAGGTGGTCTTCTGCCAGGGGAACTCGGGTTTAATCTCCACCTCCGTGGCGGGATTCACTGGAGACAGGTTGAAGTGGACGTTGACATCGCGGTCACCGACGAAGGACACCGGGGTGCCGGCGACGGGGAAGCGTTGACGCAGCTGAACCACCACTGAACGCTCCACCAGGGTCAGACCGAACGTCTGGGTGAAACCGCACTTCTCAAAGGGTACGTTGGACAGGGTGACGGTCGTGCCGACAAAGTCTCCGATGCAGGCGGAGTCACTGCCGTCACCGACGGTCAACCGGGTCTTGGTGTCGGCCGGCCAGGAGGTGGCGCCCCAGCGGGGGGACACTTGGAATGTGACAGTTCCGTCGTCGTTGTAGATGACCTGCAGAAAATTAATATGTATTATGTGGTGTCAGACCCTCAGATAACGCCAGGGATAAATGTTTGTTAACAATCGATAGAAATGCTTAACGTTTAAGTGTAGAAATCATGCGTGGTAATGTCCAGTTGATCAGAAGCGCTATTCCATGTCGTGCTGATTGGAATAACCTTTTTATTTGATTGGATTGTTTTATGCAGACATTTCAAAACAATTACATTGCAGGATAGTTGTGCGCAGTAATTACCTGGAAACTCGCACCAATGCGAGGCTGATCCTTGACACCGTAATTCCACTCAACGGTGTTGGTATCCGATGTAACGGCGGGAACGTCCACCCCACACTTGTCCACGTTACACACGCTATTACGAACACCCAGCAGGCGCAGATCGAATTTGGCGCTCACGGCCACCGCTAGAAAGGTCACAAGTAAGCTGCGCGCAAACATTTTTGAGTCGATCTACTAATACCAGCACGGAAATGAGAATGTAAAGAATGACAGGTTTTAAACTGTAGAATTTAAAGGAACATTGGTCTTATCAGGTCGCCGGAGGAAATTAGTCAGTTTACAGCTCGGGTTTGGCTTTATCATTCAAGAACAATGTACTGGAAGCCATTAGCGAGTGTTATCACTGTAGCATTGTCATGAAACGGATACTTATCGGAGGTAATTGACGGTGTTATCGCTGGCTACGCGAGTTCGCACATTTTGATATCACGGATGGCGTTCGACGGGGGTGCAATTCTGATGTGAAACATACCGGAAACACGATATGTTTGCATGTGACCTTTGACCTTACACGAATCTTTAGTGGTTTTCTCATATTTTATGCAAAATAAATATTATAGAAAGATCCCCACCAACACATGTGGATGTAACAACCGTCGCTCGCTACTATTAATACTCTATGCTTATAACGAAATCCATACTTTTCCGCCGACAGTTCGTGGTCGAGAGTGAATTACGTGCGAACCATCGGTGCGAGCCGGGAAGCAGAATACATTTAGAATCTATTCCAGAGATCTTCTGTTTGTAAATTAATAATGATAAGCGTTTCCAATGCTTTACTCTATTTAATTACCAAAACAAAAATTCGGAATATTATATAATGCGCTGGAAACATGTAAAAGGGCAAACAAGTCGTATATATATCCTGTATTTTGCTTCCAGTGACGGTCTTTTTTCAAAACAGTGCACAAAATTAACCAAATATGTTTCCATCTAAATGAATGAAACCACGTTTTATTTCAACAGATTTTAATTTCTTTCCGGCTATACATATCTCGTGTCACCATATTCAGCTTTCTATTATATAGTTAGACATTCAAAAACAAAAACACATCTTCCATTTCTTTTGTTGAATCAGCCGTACCGATACGTAACACAAATACCGTTTCCTCGTATTTTATTTTGTATTGAATATCAAAGATATTGAATATCAGAACTTTACTATACTTACGTGTAGTCAGAAACACGAAAATGCGAAACTGTTGAATGCGTCTTGTGTATGTACAGATGGGTACGTATTCGTATGTAGAGGCTTGTTTTGATAATTTCCTTAAGTACACATTTCAGTATTCAGGTTATAATTTGCTTCTGATTTCTTCCACGTGTCAAACAATTACACCGAAAGTTTTTCTTTTCGTTTTGACGCAAAGTAATTATTTGGGTTTTTACTTTACAAATTGCTCGGGAAATCTCATATAAACACGGTAACACTGCGGACCTCTGTGTATAATATCTTTATTCTTCATCATGTCTGATCATTGTTATAACGTCTCTTTTCTTCATGCACTTGCATGCATAACAGCGGATTATTCACAAACAGAATGTGCGATACAAATAAAAGAACAGCAGACCATGCCAGATGCTACTGCAAACGGTATCTACTGTCATTTATCCAACGGGCGTGAACCTGGGCGGTTGACAGTCGGCAAAACGCGGGTCTTTATTACCACCCTTCCGGCAGTACTCGACTTGCGCCCGCATGGCCACATGATCTCCATCCTCATGCAGATTATGGAACTCAAAGTCATTGATGACAAAGTCCTTGACAAGAGGATTGGGTGGGTCCCGAGCGGTGTTGGACTGGTGGAATTCCAGTTCCGGTGGTCTAAACAGAGAACGAATGGTGTGAGATGTACTGTTCTGTTGAAGTGTCTGTGGTTCATGGCAATGTTGTTGATACAACAGGTTTAACTTTCCCTGTTATGAATGTCAGCCATAACCGGCAAATGGGTTACTTGCTTGAGGAATGAATTATTATTATTATTCGAACAGTTAAAACTTTGACTGATGTGATTTGATAGGTCGGAAAAGTCGTGTTTATGAAAACTTACACTGGCTGAACTTTGCCATCCTTAATCAAGGTCAACTCGGGCGAGATGGGCGCATCAGCCGGGGCGCCCTGTTGGACAGCGGACGCGGGGAAGGCCTGCAGATGGCTGAACTGGAAGTCCAGACCGGCGTTGGTCAGTTCGTTCAGTGCGGTCTGGTCGTTCAGGAAGATGGATATGAGATATGTGCCGAGTGCTACGTTGCTCTCACACTTGCAGCTGAACCTACAATCAACCCCTAATTAAAACCGGTCTGTCATCTGAGCTGTTTAGAGCAAACAATGCAATTGTTCTCTTAATTACTAGCGAGCGACTTCGTTCTAATACATCCACCATCGTGTGTGTGTGTATACGTACTTGGGATTGAGTTCGCACATCTCCAAGCAGTACTTGTGGATGGGCGGAACGATGGGTTCGGTTTGGGTCTGGGATTTGGCGCAGCACTCCAGATGCACGTAGGTACGGTACTGCTCATAGGCCAGACAGCTTGAGGTGTCGTACTCTTCGGTGATCAGCAGTGTAGTGCGGTAGTACAGGTCCCCGTTGACAAAGTCCATGCGGGTGGTGGCGCTAACGACCGGCTGCTGGGTGATGTACGGGATGTTGAAGGAACGGCGGGGGTCGAAGTTGGGGTTGGGGCAGTTGTTCTTCTCGGCTTCCGACATTATCTTGACCTAATGGTAGTATGGTTGTAACCCGACGTTACTAACAGAATTCTATGCACATTTATATACTTGCATATGCACATGTTAATCGTTTGCAATTCTATATTAACTTAATAAGCAAAAACTGATAAACATAAGAAACAAATTCTATGATATTGCTATCTTTTATATGTATGATAATTAATATCAAAATAAATGGCAAAAACAATTTTGTAAAAGATTAGTATTAAAACGTTCATGCAATTAATCAGAATTAAACAAGCGACATTAGTAATAATAAAAACATTCGTAGATTTTTGCCGGTATTAGCAAAGACATAATAATAATTACCTTGTAGGGACCGTCCAGCGATCGGCCGATATTAACGGGGATCTTCTTCGGGTCGACCACCTCTTCCTTGACCTGATTGAGCGCTCCGGT
The DNA here is from genome assembly GCA_034698045.1 of Paramacrobiotus richtersi. Taxonomy (NCBI): domain Eukaryota; kingdom Metazoa; phylum Tardigrada; class Eutardigrada; order Parachela; family Macrobiotidae; genus Paramacrobiotus; species Paramacrobiotus richtersi. Next base: position 11,589 of record JAQGAU010001453.1, on the reverse strand, counting down.
CCGCTTGACATTCTCCACGGCCAGCTGGAAGTGGTAACTGTCAAAGTCACAGGTCAGGGCGTAGCGGGTCTTGATGCGGCCGCCATCATGGCACACGGTCACGGCGCTGACCTTCTCGCCATCCAACTGGACGGACTCACTGTTGGGCGCACAGACGTCGTCGTCCTGCGCGGCGACGGCCGCTACACACAGTGCCACAGCCAACAACACACGCAGATACATGGTCAAGAGAGTTTAATGTGTGGCTTGGAGAGGAAAGGTTAATGATTAGACCAGCAAATGACTATGAACAGCCAACCAGTCTTGAGTCTTATTAGGTATTTTCGGCGCTGGAGCGATAATGAAGAAGGTATTGACGGTTTATCGGGATGTTCGACGAATTTCCTGTTGTTGAGCATCAATGCACTTGTCCAGATAAGATACTGATGTGCAAAGAATGTAGGCACAGTAGTTAGTTCCGTGTTGAAGCGATGAGTAACTGATTATTCCCGTTTCTTCACTCTAGCCAAGTTGCACCTTAAACGGAAGCAGCGACAATTAAACTGTTCATTTTATCATTAACGCTGATAAGCGCCTGATAGAGTGCGATGCCGTTTGAACGGTGGATCAATATAGTTGCTGGAAGGACTGCACTTACTAGTTTTCATCGCGCGTCTAAACCGTACACCCTTCTCCTAGTTAATTCAAAGTCAAACACACGGAGAAAATGGCAGCTTCCGGTTCTGTTCTCGCGCTGTTCGCCCTGGCGGCCTTTGTACTGGCCATCGCGGCCCATGACGCTCCAGCCCTAATTTCACTGGACGGCGGAGAGCCCCATACCCATGTTGATCTGTAAGTGTGACCTTTGCACGGCTAAGAATATAACATTAATTCGACAAAGGATGCGTAGCGGGCTCTTCCATACGGATTTCTTTAGTAAAAAGCGAAAGGAAATCATGTTTTCTTGGGTGTATATAGGTGCGTGTGCGACGAAACCACTGCCTGTCACACCACGGCCCATAAGGTCACCGCTCGCGCCCGGACAATCAAGATCTCGCCCACAGCAGCCAACCATCCGCTGGGCAAGGATGACCGTGTCTCCATGGAGTTGGACAGCTGCGTCGCCGAGACACATTTGGCCGCGGGACCAGTGACCCAGGCGTTGATCGTCAATGGGTAAGTGCCGGTACAGTGATCGTCTCACATGAGGCGACCTTGATCTTGATTAATGAAAACATTCTTGGCAAACGTCTTTCATTTACTTCCTTTGCGTACGGTTAGCGGCTACATAACTGTACTTTATGAGCATAAGGCAAATGCTGATGCAAGCCATATTGCTGCACAACTTTTGTTCTTGATTAATGAAAACATTCCTTCTGGTCCCGTACCTCAATAATTCGTGATCCTGTTATTTGTCAGTTAAGATCACCATGATACATACGTGTATACTTACTATGTTACATGTCATGATTTTAACAGTGAACTAACTCAAGCCGGCTGCAATGCTCAACTGAAACTGACCAAGACTGAAGACGCCAACGGTGTGCCCCACTTCGAGGGCACCGTGCAGGCCTTCACCGTCGGCCGGCAGAACATCGATACGGAGGCCAATTTGTTGGGCAGGATGCAGACGTTTATCACCTGCAAACTGTCTTACTGCTCCAAGGAAGCCGGCAGTCCTAGCCGCTGCAAAGTAGAGACCGGTAAAAGCCCCGCGGCGCCCCGCTGCCCCAACCTCTACAACAAGATGTTGAAGCTCTAAATGTAATTTGTCTCGTTTGTGTTCGTTAGAACAAGTTGCACAATTTGACTGGTAGATTGTTTGTTTTATAACTGTTGATGGATTTCTATCTGACGAGCAGAGGACGAAATCGACTAGGCTGGTTAAAACAATTCTAATCTGCTTGGTGGGTCTCCTAACTGCCTGCTCATTTCCGGTTCGTGACATTGCTGCTCTTGGCCGTTATCGGCAATGAAAGATAACACCGAAACACGAGCACTCGGGCTTTTTATCTTTACCTTTGATAACGTAATGGCAAGAATCGCTGACATTGACACAAGGATAGCACTTTAAGCACAACACTCGGGAATGTCTGACGACAATGAACAGCTAGAAGAACCGATAACAGTAAAACAGCGGGTAAGATCAGAGTTCATCAGCCAGGGTAATGCTGTAAATGTCAGCAAATTAGCAATATTTCACAATTTGTGTGAGAGACAACACCGCTGATTGTTGTTAACTGCAATATATAAACACGTAATTTTGCAGACATTGTAATCAGTTTTTTTAGTACATGTATAAAAAATCACTGTACAATAACAAACGACACACGTACCAAAGAAATGCAGCAGGATCGTTACATCGCTATCTGCCACACCGGACGTTATAGTACTATAGACGCATTCCCGCTCTTAAATAGGAAAGCCAAGCGGTAAAAATGTTCTTGTTTACCAAAAAATTGGTTTATTATGATACGGTAATTTTGATCAAGCAGCAACTGAAAGAGGAACACAAGTACCCATGTACAAGTGGGATTATGATTACCGTGTATCGTATATCAGGTTACTAACCGGCACCTAAGTTATACGCCAATGCATAAAAATTATGAACTTTTAACACATTATGTACAGACCACAGCAGTTTATATAAGTACTGTACATCGTAGTAATTCCTTGGTACCGCAGCTTTCGCTAATGTGAAGAAATAAAATAAGTCTGTTATCCAGTTAACACTGAGTAAAAAGATAAAATATTTGTTGTATTTGGGAATTTGGGAGCGTATGTATCCGGTAAATGTTTCGGATTCGATACGTCCCAATATCAATTCACTATGTACATGGCTTTACATGAATGTGTACTTATATTTTCGCTATTATTTATATGTAAGACATTATGTGGTTATGATACAAACATACGTATGTGAAGCGGCAATTTTAGGACAGTTCTTGAAGGTTTTCAACCGAACTGATTCAGAACATGAGATTGTCTGCATGATCTTTGTACATCGGAACAATTACAACACTATTGGTATGTGTGCAAACTTGCACAACATACTCGGACAATTGTGATCAACGGTTGTTCCTTATCGTATCAAACGTGAATGTCTGAAAGAGCGTCGAAGAAAGCTCCGGACAATGCTAATTTTGTAATCGAAAAGGTAACCAGAGTGCGGTGTTCTCAGGCGGAAGCGCCAGCATTCATTAAAAGTCGAATTTCTTATTCTAACATCCGCCAGCACAAACCCTTCTTATCACTGTAATGTAAGTATGCCTTTCGCCGTTTGTAATTATCCTTCCACGGCACCATTGTGTCGCGAGAATTCCCTCATTGTGGCACGCACACCAAGGTGACCTTTCTGATACGAATGCGTCATGGACAAATAACGCCATAAAAGTGCGGAATTCGGTAACATAGCAAAACGGTTGGCGATAAATTTTGTTTGCGCGTGCGACGCTTATCTAGCTGTCTATGTTATCTCGCTCCTGTGCGACGCTTCACCGTGCGGGCCATTGTCCCGCACTTCCGTTAATTTTAGTGCTTTGGCCATAAATGACTTCAACAACTCCACGTAGGTGCGAATGCGCCGGTGCACTGTCATACACATATTGATCAACACACAAGCCATAAAGCAATTATAACAAAATCAAATGACAAACAAAAGTCTGACAGGTTAATTACCTATTCGTACGTAAATACATCCGGGTGAAAAGACGAAATTACAACCGTTACAGTCACCGGAGATTCCTAAATGAAAGCCAATAAATCACAGAAGACTTACTTGGACTTTTACTACAAGGACAAAGTTCATTCTTCTGCTTTTCTGTACACCTTTTGTACCCAACAAACAACAACATCTGCTGCACAAACAAGAGACGAAAGCGTTACCAAAGATTCTACCCGGAAAACACAATAGTATACGCTCTTGGCATGGAAGCCAGGAAGATCGCCGATAGCGGTGGGACATTGCTGGCTCCCGTGTTACACGTGGGGAAGTTGGTCGTGAGGTCCCAGGTTGTGGGACTCAGATCTGCAAAGCTCCGACAGATTTGCGGGAAATAGCAGTTGGCTAGATTGCGGATGTAGGTCTTCTGTTCGGTGGTTAACAGCGGCGGTCTAACCCTAGTAAGGATCCAGAAGAAGGGTTCGTCGCAGCGCCGTCTGTCGGGGTTAGGCGTTTGGCAGCGGTATAGCAACTGGGCCAGGGTGTAGTCCGTGTACAGGTTAATGTACGTGAAGGTTTCTGCAACAATACCGCTTCCGGTGGTCAGTTCGAAAACCAGTTACTAAATCATTCATTTAATAAACTAAATCTTGGAAGAATACTACACTGAAAACGTATATATTACCTAGAGGAGCATCAGGTCCGCCAAACTGTGCGAGAACCGTACGATGCCCGTTGGTGGAAAAGTTGCCGTGTTGCGGGAAGTTGGTGCACGTGAGCGGATCGGTGTCCGTGGGGATTCGCGAGAATTCGTTGTAGATCCAGGTGAGATAATACGAGGAGCCAGGCGGTGTCCCAGGTGTTGGTCGGAGGATGGTGGCGTTGGCTACCACGTTAGTGCCGGATGGGTCGTTTCCCACGGGACCATTACGGTACATGTATTCGTACCATATTCCCACGGCCTGTAACACAAAGAAAGATCGAGCGCCATTCTTTTGGACATAGTTCATTGTGTTTTGTTACAAACTAATATCGGAACAACCATTTTCAGCGTTACAGGTTGTTCTTGGCTACGTACTTTGGTCACGTCAACCGGCTGTCCTGGTACCGACAATGCGATATCCGGGCAACGCAGCTGTTGTCCAAGGCAGGAACTAATGACTAACATCAACCAAAACAGCACTACAGCCATTTTTGTAGTACAGTATCCGCCGCAGCCTCTGTTCTGAACTGAGTGCGCTCGACCACGCTATTCCGATTCGGTCTCATTGAGATAATTCTTCTTAACTTTCCATCCGACTGATTTTTTATAATTCAAGAAGATGTCTCCGTAAGCACTTCGCTAGCTGTACTGGTCTGGTCGTACACTGTATCTGCGGCGTTAATACGAACAAACACGTGTCGTTTTTTTCTTATGGGAAAGTCAGCCTTTTGGAAACTCGTTCTTTTTCTTTGCCGGTTCGATGTACAAACAAGACAGGTATGCAAAGCGTTTTCATCAGCGATTTCGCTGTTGATCAAATCAAGCATGATTTATCTTCGAGGTGCTGTTTGGGTTTTCGCACCTGACAGGTCGAAGCGCAATGTCAATAAGTCAGCGACCGTTTTGTAAAATTTTACTGTAATAAAGGAATTATTGTATTAAAAGCTGTATAGTACAGATCCATGGACAACGATAAGATGAATTTTCAACACTTCTTGACCGAATGACTCAGACCAAGACACGTGTATACCAGGTTGATTAGATTGTCTGTATGACCTTTGTACCCCGGAACAAATAACATTAAGGTATGTATGGAAACATGCATGGACAATTAAGATCTACAGCTGTTGCTTATCGTATCAAGACGAGTGTGTCAGAAAAAGAGTTGAAGAAAGCTGTAGAGTACAACAAAGAGACTTCTCTGACAATGCTAATTTGTTGTCGAAAAGCTTTTAGCGGGCGGTTTCCTCAGACAGAAGCGCCAACATTGATAAGAAGTCAGCTCAGTTGTTGCAGCATCCACCAGAACAAAGGTTTGTTATCATTGTGAATTAACTATGAATAGTCCCCATTGTGCCGCGAGTATGCGCTCCTTGCGGCATGCACACCAAGGTGACCTTTCTGATAAGAATGCGTCATGGACAAATAACGCCATAAAAGTGCGGAATGCAGTAACTGGTAACGGTCACAATTGGTAGGTGATAAATCTTGTTTGCGCGTGCGACGATTATCAGCTGTCTACGTTATCTCGTTCCTGTGCGACTCTTCATCGTGTGGGCCTTTGTCCCGGACTTCCGTTGATGTTGATGCTCTGGCCATAAATGACTTCAGTAACTCCGTGTACAAATGTGCCTTTTCACTATCGAACGGTGATTAACGAGCTATATCACTTAGAAGTTTATGACAAAATCAAAGAGATACAAAAGCTTGACATGTTAATTACCTATCCTTACGCAAATATATCCGGTTGGAATGATCAAATTACAACCGTTACAGTCATAGGAGATTTCTGAATGAAAGTCATTAAATCAAAAGTGGTCTTTCACCTAAAGAACAAAGTCCATGATACTTCTGCTTCGCGTATAGTTTATTTACCAACTAAACAAACCAACTACCATTTAAAATCCGTTGTACAACAAGAGGCGAAACTCGTTATTTACAACAAAAATAACATCGGTTCAAGTGTAAAGCAGGACAACAGAATATACGAAATATCGGTGTTGCTAATACTTGCTATGCGCATTACAGGTAGTGTTGTCAGCAATCTTCTAAATCTCGAGATGATCAAAGGTTTCAGTTCCATGGTATATTACAGTTCCAGCAGCACGTCAAATAGTTTACGCTCTTGGCAGAGAAGCTAGGAAGATCGCCGATAACGGTGGGACATTGTTGGCTCCAGTGTTACAAGTAGGAAAGTTGGTCGTGAGGTCCCACGTCGTGGGACTCAAATCTGCGAAGCTGCGGCAGATCTGTGGGAAGTAGTAGTTGGCTAGATTCCGAATGTAGGTCTTTTGTTCGGTAGTTAACAGCGGCGGCCTAATGCGGGTGAGGATCCAGAAGAAGGGCTCGTCGCAGCGCCGTCTGTCTGGGTTAGGCGTTTGGCAGCGGTATAGGAGTTGGGCCAGGGTGTAGTCCGTGTACAGGTTGATGTACGTGAAGGTTTCTGCAAATATACAGCGTTGAGCTGACAAAACAAATATCGAGAAATCTGCTGTAATTATTAATAAGCAGGTGTTCACTCAATTCTTAATTGTGGTCCCGCTGTCCAGTTCGAAAATCTTACAACATCATTCAATCAAAAGCCATTTCGTGGAAAAAGGAGTTCGCAGACGACGTCTTACCGAGTGGGGCGTCCGGTCCGCCAATCTGTGCGAGGACTGTACGATGTCCGTTAGACGAAAAGTTGCCGTGCTGCGGGAAGTTGATACACATGAGGGGATCGGCCTCGGTGGGGATCCGAGAAAACATGTTGTAGATCCAGGTTAGGTAGTATGAGGAGCCAGGCGGCGTCCCAGGTGTTGGTCGAAGGATGGTGGCGTTGGCCACCACGTTGGTGCCGGACGGGTCATTCCCCACGGGACCATTGCGGTACATATATTCGTACCATATTCCCACGGCCTTTAACACAGAAAGATCGAGCGCCATTCGAGATCCGTATACTGTATTCCATTGTTTTTTTTGTACGTACTTTGGTCACGTCAACCGGCTGTCCTGGTACCGACAAGGGGATATCGGGGCAACGCAGTTGTTGCCCCAGGCAGGAACTAACGGCTAGTATCAACGAAAACAGCACTACAATCATTCTTTTGAACACTGTGTTCTGAATGGTGTCCGAGCGACCACGCTTTTTGGTTCTTCTTTACTTTCCATCCGAATGGTTTTTTATATCAAGAAAATCTCTATGTAAGCACTACGCTGTACTTGTTTGTCGCACACAGTATGTGCGGCGTGTCTCTGTCAATAAGGACAGATGTGTCATTTTTTGCTTATGGAAAAGTCGGCTTCGCTCTTTCATTTGCCGGTTTGATATGTGCAAATAAGACAACTATGCAAAGCGCTTACATCAGCCATCTCGCTGTGGATCAAATCAAATACGTACACATCACATGATTTATGTTAAAGGTGCTGTTTGGGTTTTAACGCTCTAGACGGGTCGAAGCGCAATGTCAATAAATGATCGACCGTTTTTGTAAAAGTCCATCTTTATTGTATGCTTTATTTGCACAGTGTACTGTAGCTGTTTGTATATGCAAATAGGCCAAAGTACTTTGCATAATCTATAATCTACATGCCCTAATTGAATGTGAGGTTAAATCGCAGTAATATTATATGCAACGAACACCGCGAATAATTGAAGGTTGTGAAGCTGTTGTAATCTGGAAATAAACTGGTGTCCCTTATAAAACACAGTATACACAAAATCAAGAACAATTTTATCGTTTACTTGAACGATCGTGAATCACCGTTTAACCGTTATTCCAAAACTGGTGAGAATATCAAAGGTCAATATGTTTCTTAACCGAAGCAAGACTATTGCAACAATGCAGTTTTGGCCAATCTTTGGCGCCACTAATCTCATTCTTGTGACTGATCAAACGAGACTTATTCTTGCACAAAATGGCGCAATTAATCGATGGACATTTGTGCATATATGACGCGGATAGATAATTATAACGCGCACAAGAATGTGATCAAAAAATATGACTTCGCAAAATTGCAGTGCCAATTAATCATAAACAATCCCTGTGCATTGTTCAAGAAGGTAAATCTAATCATTCATTACGCGCTTTTCGCTGCGTCGATAGCAGCGCCCCATTGTGACGCATTCCTGTTAGAAAGGTCACCTTTGATAGCGTACTGCTCTCCGCGTAGGAACGGATGTGCCGACAAAATCGGTTGTTAGTCAGGACAATGATAGCATAATACCGCGCGTATCAGACAGAGCGCTCTTTGATCGTTGACTTAATCATTGGCCAACGCGCTTGATCAAACAACAGTATTTGACCACGTTGGCGGCTGACATGTTGTGGAACTGTACGTTAAAACTACACGTGAATTCCCTGCAGGACGAGTTTACCAGGTAGCAAAGGTCAAACGTTGAAATTCATAAAATTACCTCCGGGCTGACGTTTTTTCAGAACGATTATCATATATATATGTGCATTTATGATAAAAGTTTCAAGAAGTTTGGGTGCAACGCAGAGTTATTTGCGAAGAAACCGTGTGGTTAAACTTTCCGCCGTTCTTGCGAACACATTTCTGGACACTGTTTATCGAGCTTCTGTCTATTATGTACAATAGTGAAGGCTAGCGTAAAGTTTACAAGTAGACGGCTGCTGTAATTTCGCCACTATTTATAACAGTACGCAGAATTTATCCCAAACGAATTGTTGAAGTTTCTGTTTATTTAGCAGTCTACAAGGACTACAATGCCGTCACTACTAGCGATCGTCACTGTGTAGCGAGCAATACATCGGTCCAGTTAAAGGTCATAATTCGTACACTGTTATGTCAACACGCTTATCAGACACTTTCCTCTTGTCCTGTTTATCGAAAGCCTATTCCGCCACATGAACGTGTTTGGTACATGGAAACGCGAAGCACAACAATACGTTACCGATAACGTCTCTCCGAGGAATGCACTGGTTTCGAAAGAAACTGCAATACGGTGACCTTGTCCGACTGCTATGCGCAGCCGATGCGATAACGCCAGACAAACATATCGGTATATGCTGGCTTTCCCCAATGAACACCTGCATGACAATTGACAATGTTGGCCGGAAAGACTGAAGAAGCCGCCGTGGACTGATTACGTCTATAACTCGAGCTATCAATGTTTTCTTAAGCTGTTTGTCGAAGAACACGTGCTTACTGTAAGGGTTGTAAGGAGCGAAGTTTAATGTTGTGCTAGTAAAAAACGCTGTCTCGATTTAAAAAAAGCACAAAATGAATATTGTACATAAACGAACCATTTGATATTGTTGATTTCAGTATAATGAGTCTCATAATGGTATTCATTAGTATCCATAATTTGCTTCTGTTAACCCATATAAGTAGTTTTCTGACTGTTTCTGGTTTGATCGATTGTGCATATCATCTAAGCAGTCGAAAACATGGTCAGTCGCAACAAAAACAGCAAAAATCACAGCTAGGGCATGTCAGTGATTCATTTGAGAAAAACGCAGGCTACACAACGGTGAGTTTTCCCGCCTGGAAAAACCCGGCATCCAGTCTGGGCACAGTGGATACTCCTTTACAGGCATCAGGTGTATTTTGCGTGAGTACTGGCAATTCAGCTTTACTGACCACCTTAACGGTACAGTCCACCTCCACCGCGTGTAGTTGGTAGGCCTCCGCCTCCCACTGGATCCAGGGTCCCTCCAGACTGTAGACCCGTTCGTCGACGGGATCACTACCGGCGCTGTTTCCACAAACGCCGAGGTTAATATGGAGTGGTTGATTGGCACCACTGCTGCAAAAATCATAAACATTAGCGTTATGTATACTAGATCGGTTGCTACAAAAGCTTCTTAGAGGGACAGGTGGCGTTTAGCGGCCGGGAGTTGAGCAATAACATGTCTGTGATACCCCTACATATGGGGCTAACCGTTACACTAAAGAGACAACATACTCCATCACCTTGGCCGGAAGGGCTGAGCTGTGCAGTCTGTTCGGAGTGATAAAAAATAAATAGCTCGTTTAGCAGGTGTCTTACCCAGCTTGATAGATGACCACAGGTTCACCAACAACCCCACCGGCTGGTCGAGCAGTACATGTGTCCAGCGTGTAACCCACATCCTCAGTTTGCAATGTTTCTCCATCTTTCAGCGCCAGGAAACAGTGGAACCGTTCGTCCGCCGCATTGGAAGTGCAGGTAAATCTATAAAATAATCTGCCTTATTTCGAAGTGCCGAACACAGCTTGTAACGTACAGTCATGAAAACAAATTACTAAGAAGGTAGCTGTGATGCAGAAATTCCTCCGTTACGTGGATAAACCAGTTCAACATAAAGACGTATATTTAATTGCACTGTCGTATATGTTAAGCGGATAAGCTTGCTGATATAAATTTTAACAAATAAATCCTAATTGAAAAGTCATACTTTTTAAAGTAGTTTTTTTATTTATATGATCTGCGTTAAAAACATATTAAAAGCCGTTAATCATATATTATATAAACCGTTCATTGTTATGGCGTTTCCAGTAACGTACGAGATCCTAGCCTGCTAAACAGCCAACTGAGCCGCTGGATTATACGCTATGCCCTTAAAACGCATCTTACGTGAATTGCTTTTCCGTGCAGCGTTGCATCTGGTCGATGCTCTCTGGGGGCCATTCGAATTCATCGGCATCAGGACACTCGGCAAAACAGGGCGGATCCCCCGAACAGCACTTAACATTGATGTGGGTGTGGCTAATGAGACTGATGGGCGGACGCACCCCGCCGTTCTGCTCCAGGAACTCGATAATCTCCACCTTGTTGGTGTACTGCATATGGGTGGTACCGAAAGCGCCGGTCACTTCCTGGGTCTCCGTGCCGCAGCTGTTACTGTCAATGTCCTGTTCGAAGTAGAACTGGTATTTGGTCCGGTGGGGCGACTCCACCTTGGGCTTGGGGTTCTCGGGGGGACCCGAGTTGTAGGTCCGACAACAGGAGGCACTGCGGGCTTCCGGTTGACCTTTGGAAGAATGATACGTCAGTGAGGTTGTTTGCTTATCGTTTTGCGCGCATTGATAACGGATAATGTTACTTGCAACTGATATCATACGTGCTAACGGTAAATGTCTTGATTGCTATAGTACGCAGTCACTAAACTTACTCCAAACGGGCCGCTTTACATGATGCGTTGTTCTTTCTAACCGAATTGGCTAATTGTTAATAAAACAAATTAACTGTTAATCAAACCAGCAGGGTGAACGGTGCAGCTCTTAGGTATGCATTGAATTAAAGAACACTGGTATCTTA